>JARBWK010000006.1:28291769-28492468 GCA_030556195.1 Anolis apletophallus | reverse complement strand
TCCACATTCGGTTCATGGTTGTAGAAGTGGACTTTCATGTGCTGTGCCATTACACGGTGCCTCAACGTGCATGCACATTTAGATGTAAAAACCACATACTATCTAATTTAATCTGGAAGTAATGATGTGATTTCTATCATTTTAGGTAGCTTTGAAGGAAGTTTAGACAAACACATGGAATCTGAGGCAATCAGTGGCTTTTGGACTGGAAGCTATTTACTATGGGATTAGAATATTAACTGAAGGGACAATATAAGAAGATAAAAGAAACCAAAATGGATTCTGATGAATAATCTGTTACTCTTGTTAGAGATGATGTCGTAGTTGGAACTTTTCGTTTACTTCACTTCCTCGCTATACTAAAGCATATATATAAAGATACTCTCTTCCCCTCTATGCCTTTGGCGATACATACAATAGAGTCATTTGTTGGACTATTTAACTAACATGGCTCTGTAACTTACTATATTTTGTGATGTTTCCTATATTTCCTTTATTTTTCCCTTTATTAATAGTTTATTTGAGATTCTGGTGACACAGCAGGTTAAACTGCTGAGCTGTGGAACTTGCTGACCAAAAGGTTGGCAGTTTGAATCCAGGGAGCAGGGTGAGCTCCTGCTGTTAGCCCCAGCTTCTGCCAACGGCTTAGAAATGGAGATGAGCACCAACCCCTAGAGTTGAATATGCCTAGACTTAATGTCAAGAGAAAACCATTGCCTTTACCTAATAGCTTATTTATGACCGCTTCATTTCCTACCACATTTTGTGGGTTGTACTTACCTTTTATTCAAAATAGGACATAGCCAAAAAAAATCTCTTCCAGTTTTTTGAGGAGGAGAAAGGCAATTTCATCTGCTCCCAAAGTGATTCTCTATTTGGGTTCAAAGAACCTTGACAGGCTGCACAAAGCCTGGGAATCCACATGACTCTCAATACTGGGCACCTATTTGTGCCAAAAGGAACCTAAAATATTGGCTAAAAATCAACTAATCCATATTGGCCAAGTTCCTACATCAACAAGACAGTGAAGGTAAATGTCAAAGGCAGGTCTTAGGGCCAAAATCATGGATTTTGATATGATCCATGGATAAGTCAACATTATTCTGCAGAGAGAGAAAAGTTCCAGTACTACTTCACAGGAGCAGCGGCCCTTGTTTTCCTGCCCAGGCATTCAAAAAGTCCAAATTAGCACTGCAGCAGAGAGAGGGGATTCTTCTTCTTTTAGATTCTCCTGGAATGGACAAAGCTCTCACCTTTTGCTACTCTACACAGAGGAGGGTATGGTTCCCTTTTCATAGAAGTAAAGTATGGTAGACTAGTTACATTGATCCATGGATAAATCAACCCAATTAGGGCAGTTGATTTTTTGACTAACATTTCTAGGTACTAATTAACTTCCTAGGATTGGAAGGTGAAAACCAGAGCAGGGCTCTTGCACTTTTTTATTGCTGATTTAGAAAAGGAAATTCCAACCAGTATGGTTTGTAACACAAATCCCACTTGCTGAAATTTCCTCTTCTGCAAAACCATTAATATTGGAGGAGCCACGCCATGTTTTCAGCAACCGTCTTTGGAAGGTAGCTTTTTGCAAGTTTCAACATATCGGCCTGGTTAATTATGCTGTCAGTTCTGTTTTAATCTATGTGTCAACTTGTTTTGTATTCTTTTAACGCTGTCAACATTGTTCTCCATGCTGCAGAAGCCCTTGTAAGGAACACAAACAAACAGATCAATCAGTCAATTTTCCCATAAGCAGGTAATCATAGGTCATGACTGCCAAGTTGTACAAAGTGCTGAAATCAGCTTATTACAATAATTGTTTCCCCTTTTCCAATCCTACCTGATCCTGAGAGCAAATCCTTTTCTGCCATGAGTGTGATCTGCATACTGCAAATCTCATCTCTTTGTTTCTTTCATGGTTGAGCAGCATGCATCTGATGTGCGAGAGTCTCCTCCAGCTCCCACATACAGCATGAAGAAGATAATATCCTCCGTGCATAACTCCCAGAGTGCAAAGGGCCAGGGAGCTGTGGGTGTCTGTGGTCTATTCATATCAATTATTTAGTGAGGAACAAATAAATGCAGGCTTCATCTCCAGAATAGAATTTATATATGTATAAGGATGAGCTGCATAGTGTTGTTTGTATAAGAATAAATGAATCACATGAATGGAAATCATCCAGTCTACCTTCCAAAGTCAAAGCTAGGTTTTTCACATATTATTCCTTCACAATTTAACCAATACACTGTCAAAACAGTGAGCTAAAGAACTAGAATATATCAACAGCCAAGCTAGTAAATTAATAGTCTAAGGTGCTATTATTTATTTATTTGCCATATTTATAGCCTGCCTTTCTCTACCACAGCATGGGGACTCAAGGCAGCTTACCATGGCACATACACAGTGCCTCAAAACAACAATTTCACCCAAAAATAGTTTAAAATTACAACATATTAGACATGGTTAAAATACATTCAAAGTTAAATTGCACACAATTCTATATTTGGCTTACTGCAGTGCCCTGATTTTCAAAAGCATGCTCCCAGAACCAGGTTTTGACTCTCTTCATGAAGGCTAGTAGGGAGGGAGTTGATCTGATGTCCCTAGGGAAGGAGTTCCACAACCGAAGTGCCACCACTGAGAAGGCCCTGTCTCTTATCCCTGCCAGCCATACTTGTGAGGCAGGTGGGACTGAGAGCAGGGCCTCCCCAGATAATGGTAGTCTCCGAGCTGGTTCGTAGGGGAAGATGCGTAGGGGAAGATACACCCCTGAAGAAATGTTTGTTGTTTATAATTCCTGATTCTTGTGTAATTGTGTAATTGTTTAGGAGCAAAAAAAATCACACTGATTTTTTAAAAGATTTCTTTGTAGAAGTTTGAGGGGTTTTGAAGGACTGGTGGGGACTTTGTGGAGTATAAAAGTCAGATCCAGGGACTGCCCTATACCTACCCTGATCTAAACCAATTGCATCCGATCTTAAAATGGTGACCAGTCATTGAATGCTGGCCATTCTATTACTCAGTTAGAAGTAGAACCTTCTCCTAACAGACACTTTGGGATTTCAAGAAGAAGAAGAGGAATCACATTTGAACTCTGAGAAATGTGAGAGTGTTCAGAAAATGGGAGTGGTGTATTAATTGTTATGCTTTCATAGGACATCCTGCTAATACAGAAAAAGGGCTTTTCCATATAAGTGTCTGTATATCTATATATCTGTGTGTATACACACACACACACACACACACACAAACACACTTGTTACTCAATCTACTAAAGCTGGAACAGCTTTTTCCTTCACTGGCTTCGGGGTCACTTGTGAACCGGCAGTACAGAAATCCAGCTTCCTGAGTGAGGCAAAAGCAACAGAATCATTAAAGCACTTTCTGAGGAAGTGCTGTTACTTTTAAGAGCTTATGGAAACAGAGTGGGAAGAAATGTGAGCTGTACCTCCTCTTTTTCTGCAAGACTTTCTTTTCATTTTAGAAAATTCGAACAGATATCTTGTAGTTTGAAGGAAAAAGCCACAACTTGGAGATGTTATTTTTTGGACAACAACTTTGGGTATCTCCCAGCCAGCATTACCAAAAATGATAAATGATAAATGCAGTGGCCATACAGATACTGATTTGTTGTGTAAAAAATAACTTTTAAAGCATTAATTTGTGCATACAATATTCATGGGACCAGTGCCCACAGTTTCATCATCCTGCATCCAACAAAATATGTGCTCTCCTGGAATGTTCTGGGGCCTTCCAGGCTATTATATGGTATGCTGTTTATTTCAATAGGGTTTGCTTTTTCGGGGTAAATTCAGAAATGTATCTCCCACAGATGCAAAGCCTATATTGTATTGTAAGGTGGAGTGGGGGTCAATGCATATTTCCCAAATGTGAGGATTTGGGGAAATGTGTTCTCAATTGTCAACAAACACTGATTCAAGCACTTTGGTTGTTTCAGCTGTTTGGAATCTTTTCAAACCAGTTATTAACTCATTAAATCTAAAAAATCTCAAATCTAAAGAAAATATTTTCTACTGGTCTATATGCACTGATGATCGTGATAGATTTGGATATTCCAGGAGCTGTAGTCCAAAAAGTAACTTCACCATACTGTGAAAAGAACGCTGGAAGGAAGCCAACGTCATGGGACCTTTTCAGAGATATTGATGGTATGGTGGGAACTGAGCAGGAAAAAGTCCTATAACTTACTCCAACCAGCAACAGCTGTTCAAGATACAATTTTCTTTTCTTTGGTTCCACAAGTTTGCCAAGAAAGAAAATGGAGAACAGAACACCCACAAGAATGCTAACTTGCATCTTAAGTCAGTGCCATTATCCAAATCCCTTTCTGCCTGGATAGCACTCAACTAGAGGTACATCTACACAGCATAAATATAGCAGTTGGATTTTATGTTAATTATCCTTGCTTTAGTCTTTGGGATACTGGGATTTGTAGTGTGGTGCAGTTGAGAGTCCTCATGCAATTCTCAAAACTACTGCACTACAGCCCCCAGGTAGGGAGTCCTAAATATGCTTTCAAAATGGTAATAACATTCCAGAAATAAATAATTGTCCAGTATTAACCAACAATAATGCAGATGTCACAGTCTCATGATACATATTGATTGGGATTTCTTTCAAGAAAGCCCAGAAATGCACCAGGAAGGAAAACCTACAGTCAAAATATCTTGGCCTGCTGTGTAACCACATCGCACACACTACATTATTTGTCTGTCACAAAACATATGGAGAGGGGGGGGGATGTGAAATCATATTATACATTGTGAAAAGTCTATCAAATAAATAGTTAAAAGTTTTTGCAAACTACTGTAATGTCTTCATCTTTTCATCTGCCTTACATTGTACAATGGTATTTTATATAACTTACCCCCTCAACCTTTGTAAAAAAAATGGGACTGTGCCCTCTGATCTCTTTTCAATAATAGCTCTTAGCTTTTGAATATCACAGAAACATGACTTGTTCTTGGTATGAATTTCCAGATTCTGAATATGCTCTTGATATACATAGAACAACTCTAATAAACATCCTCTCAGCACAGTCCCACATTGTATTCTGTGTGCCTATATACTTGGCGTGTTGAGAGGAGGCATTGTTTTGCAGCATACTATTTGACTATATCAATATAGTAGAGCTGTTGACTGGTATGCTTATTGCCTGTCTAAAGTAATAAACAGGAACCGAGTGAATGCTGACATATAACACTAAAAATGTTACCCTCTCATGAAAAAGATCAATTAGATATATCAAAATTAGGAGTTTTACGTAATGTTTTATTTGTAACATCCATCAGTTTTTATTATATTTCTGAGATTATTATTTTGGAGTTCGGAATCTGGGGGTTTTATTGTGGGCTGTGATTCTATATGGCAGTCAATGTTGTGTAATTTTATGCATACTTAGCTTCTGCTAGGAAGAAGAAATGCTACAGAATTGTGAATTGTGAAGATGCATATCAGGGCACAGGCAAGAGTGTCCTGATGGACATTGGACTCTACTGATGTGCGATTGCAGTCCCTAGCCAGTGTTCCAATGTGCAGTAGGAATGTGCAGTAGGAACCCAATTGCATTTATCACTTCTCTGGCTCTCCTATATTGTATCATTATGGCGGAAGTTGTTTGATTGGTCACTGCCTTTCTCACTACCATGGTGTCCAATTATTCCATGCCTTATTCTGCCCCCTTCACCCCTACCCTTTGCCTCTGCTGCCCTATGCCATTTTTACAAGCCCGGCCATGCATTCCTGGTCTCTGGCAGACTTGTGAAGTATGTAGTTCCTATTAAAATGACATAGGTAGCAGCAGAGGTGGCAGCAATGATCCACAAATAATCAGATTTGCAAAAGTGAAACCTATGAAAGTGGGGGCTGACTATATTGTCAATAATTAAAAAGGGTCTGCTAGATTACTGGTCTATAGCTACTATTCCAAAGCTAAAATTAATTATTTGTTCCTTACCACAGAAAACCTATTGAGCGAATGTGACTTGTTAAGCCTTATCTTTGCAAATCCTACAGATGAATGAGAAAGATCTACCTTTGTTGGCCCAACATGATATTAGGAATCCTAGGAATTGCAGCTTGATGGGACACCAGCAGTACTTAGCAGAGAAAGCTAAAGACTTCATAAAACTACAATTCCTATTATTCCATAGCATCAAGCCATGGCAGTAAAAATTGAGTCAAGCTGCATTCATTTTGCAATGTAGATACACTTAGTGTCAGTACCATAACCAGGATTTTGATTTGGGGGGCTGAGTTTGATTTGGGGGGCTGAGTCTGAGTGAGAGATGATCTACCCTAGCAAACCTTTTGTATCGTTATCCCAATACCCCCATGCATATGGGATATATTGAGCATGGTGATCAGATCATGATATGAATACACATAACAGTTTAAATTATGTACCAGTAAGGCCTTCTCATGGACCACCCTGAGAATTTGGGGGGGGGGGGAGAGAGAGCTGAGCCACTCAATCCCCCACCACCACCACCACCAGCAGCAGCAGCTACATGCCTGCTCAGTGTAGTAGCTCATGGAGTCATAACCATGGATTTCTTCCCCAGATCAAACTAGACCAGACTACAATATTGCAGCTAAAATTACAGAATTTTTGAGAAAGTCAATTCTTTGCAATGCATACATGACTTGTGGGTAATAATGACAGTTCTGAACAGAATGCATACACATTAGAAAATTTAAAAAAAATGAAGTAGCATCAAGGTTTAGCCTTCTGGGTATATTGATACAGTACATGTAAGATGGGCTTACAAAAAAGAATTTGTCTGGATCCCAAGCACTTGAAAAGATTCAAAAAGCAAATTAACTTCTGACAATGTGTATAACATATAAATGAAACATACATGAATTTCTTATTCAGACAGAGAAAGAGGATAAGGGAAAAGCGAAGACGAGTAACTAAGGCCCCTTCCACACTGCCCCTATTTCCCAGAATCTGATCCCAGATTATCTGTTTATCCCAGGTTATCTGGCAGTGGGGACTCATATAATCCAGTTTAAAGCAGATAATCTTGGATCAGATCCTAGGATATAGGGTGGTGTGGAAAAGGACTAAGAGTTTATCTGTCCAAACGGATTCTCCCCTATGAACCATCAAGAACATTAAGATCCTCCGGAGAGGCCCTGCTCTCAGTCCTGCCAGCTTCGCAAGCGCGGCTGGTGGGGACGAGAGACAGGGCCTTCTCTGTGGTTGCCCCTCGGCTGTGGAACTCTCTACCAAGTGATGCTAGATCTGCCCCCTCTCTGTTGTCCTTTAGGAGGCTGGTGAAGACCTGGATATGGAACCAAGCCTTCCCAGAATAGGCTGAGATTGGCTATTGTTTGAATGTATGACCACGTTTACAGATTGAGTGGAATTGTTTTAATGGCGATGTGGTTTTATGCTGGGTTTTAATGTATTTTAATATGTTGTTGTAGTTGTTTTTAAATTGTATAGCATTGAATTTTTGCTGTTATGCTGGTCTGAGTCCCTCGATAGAGGTGAGAAGGTTGGGGTACAAACGTTTTAAATAAATAAATATTGGGGGGAAATTTTTATTAAGTCTTCTGTTCTGACCCAGCAACACATTTCTGAAATATTCTACTTATTATCTCTTAAGTACACACAATGGCCTCAGTGGCTATGGGATTCTGAGGCTTGTCATTTTAAAAAATCCCCAAGATTTGCAAACTTGGCCCTGGGCTGGAAGAAAGCCTTCAGCCCCTGCAGATAGTGAGAGCTTCTTTGCCCATATTTATTGATATTTCATGATGAATTGGTTAAACTAGATTGGAAGGATGTAAAAGAAGAGATTATTCTGAGAAATTGTTGTCAGAGTGTACTCAGCTCAGCATCTTACAAATCTGACAGAGGTACAGCTCTGTGGAGGTCATGACAGGGACTCCAACTTCGCCACGTATATCTTATTTACTGTGTGGGAGATTATAGATGTATAACTGCTAGCAACACAGCACAATGAAAATGAAATCAGTGCCTAGTGTACCCAGACAGAACTAGTGGAAAGCAGCATAAATAAAATATATTATTCATTCTTTTCTTGTTTGTTCGACGTTAAGGATATCAGTGTTTCCTATTAAAGCAGCTTCTGAGTCTGGAGAGTAATAAAAATCAAATCAATGGACAATATGGGTAACATTTTAAAACAGCCCTGTTTTATTTGTAAAACTGTTTACTTCTTATAGCTTTTCTGCACAAACTGAATCTCAGTGGGCTTTTCAGACCATGCACACTGAGACAGAATACCAACAATTTAAGTGGAAATAAAGAATCAGGGAAATTAAGAGGAAGAAGCAATGGGGGGAAAACAAACTTGCTCCTCGATTTTCTTCTATTATTGTCAATTATGGAAAGAAAATGGTTTATCATGATTACAAGCTGGTAAAATCCTGCTGCTGGTGGTAAATATTAGAACACATATTTCAAATCCCGAATCTTCTCTCCACGTTGGTACAGATAACAGGAATTTAATCATAGCCCTGGTATTTTTCCCCTTTTCATTCCAGTGTATTCCGTCTTGGAGAGAAATAATAACTAGGCAGCTGTCTACATAGTCCCACTGAAATGGGGGTGACTTTGTACAGATTTTCCCCTCATTCACCCAGCTACCTTTGCCTGAAGGGCAAAATGTACAAGCAGCAGGATTTTAAATATGAGTCTCTTTCAAAGTCAACTATTAAGTTTCACCTTCAACAAAATTTTGTAGTGTTTCTCAGCATTAAAGGGGAAGCATATACAATAAAGTACCATGTACATTGGATAATGCTTGAGAATAATAATAATAATAATAATAATAATAATTGAAGAAGAAGAAACAACAACTGGAAAAGCTAACACGATATGAGGATTTAAAGATTGGACTGCAAAGACTCTGGCACAAGCCAGTCAAGGTGGTCCCAGTGGTGATTGGCACACTGGGTGCAGTGCCTAAAGACCTTGGCCTGCACTTAAACACAATCGGCGCTGACAAAATTACCATCTGCCAGCTGCAAAAGGTAGTGTGGTAGCTCAACTGGGATCTGCAACATTTTTCACCGATACCTCACACAGTCCCAGACACTTGGGAAGTGTCCAACGTGTGATCCAATACAACAGCCAGCATAGTGATCTTGTTTGCTGTGTACTAATCTTGTTGTATTTATAATAATAATAATAATAGCTTTAGCCCTCACTTCCTGTCAGCCAGCCTGCCATACCACCTTCTGAGGGATTAATCCCATAGATACCACACCAATGAACAAATTTGACTTTAAAAAAATATCAGCAAACTCGGTGGCGCCTTCACACTTGTGGATACTTCTCTTTTGCTTCCTAGTGGCCCATTTTGGACTTCAATGGCATTCAATCATGAACTCATTTGTAGAAGAAATGATATTTGGCTAAAATTGGACCAGAATTAGGGCATTTTATGGCTTTTTTCTGAACAGTATAAGAAATGTGCAAGTATATGTTTTGGCAATTTTGTTATTGTGGCTGGCATTGAACAGATGATGTACAGGCAGCAGATCATCAAAAGCAGGGTATTCTTGGAGACAAACTAGGATCCCCACTGTTATATTTATATTTAGAGTAAGACTAAGAGTAATAGTAAGATAAATAGTAATTTCCTATGTAAACATGAGAGGCAGAAGTGCACACTGCATTCACTTAAAGCAGCAGTTGGCATAATTTGGTTCTCAAGACATTGTTGGAACACAATTGCTACCATTTCTTGCAATTGGTGATGCTAGTAAGAAGATATGCTGGAAGTTGCCATCCAGCAACAGCACAAGTCCCACCTCTGCCATACAACAATATACAAAATAACAGCACTACAAAAATGTATCCATCAATGACAAATAATGCACTTCAAACCCAATATAAATAGAAGCAATGCAAGCATAGCTCAAAAGCCAGGAAAGGGTTTCCATTATAAAGATGTTTGTACCATCAGCCGTTCCTACCCATGGGTTCTGTGTCCAAGGATTCAACCAACCAAGGCTTGAAAGTATTTGGAAGAAGGGGATGTCAAAAAGCTAATGTTTACTATTTTATACAAGGGATGCCATTTTACTTCATCTTTGCATATAACAGAACTTGAGCATCCATGGCTTTTTCTATCTATAGGGACTCCTGAAACCAAACTAAAGCAGACACAAAGGGCTCACTGTATTTATTGGCAGGGGTACTCATGAGCCATTGGGGCGCCATTTGTGGCCCTAAACTGCTGCTGAGACTTGTGAAAGGTTTACTTGAAGTCACTGAGAATTCTTCCCAGCCATTGCTACACTGTTGCTGCCAGGGATTTTACACCAAGTAGCACCATGGGTCATATTGCTGGTGCACTATTCCAAGCCTTGCTCCAGTGGGATACAGGAACCCAAGTCCATTCACTCAACATCTCTCTCTCTTTCCATTGTTTCCTTTTCAAGTCTTTTTGTTTGTTTGTTTGTTTGTGGCAGGGGGCAAGGGACTGTTGATCATCAACATAGCACAGGTATACACACAATCACAAACACACCTTCATGAAGCCAGAGCACTTTGAGGCTTTTACCTCATCTTCTATACTGCTGTTGCTGCTCCCAGCTGCCAGAGTTCTACCTGAACTCCTGGCCATCATGGGCATCCCATTCTGACATGAACAGAAGTTCCCCCATAACCTGGAAAAAAGGATTGGACACATTCTGGAGCATTCCTGACTTTGCCTGAAGTGAAGCAAACCTAGTATAACTCACTCACTAGAAATGCAGGAAAATAACAACAACAATAATAATAAATCTTTATTTGTACCCCACCACAATCTCCCCAGGAAGACTTGGGGCGACTTACAAAAGCACTATGGTGCCGCATCTGAACACAAGAGGACAGCCAGGAATCCATTCCTAGAGTCAGTCTGAGGGCACTTCCAGACAGCACTTTATCATGGGCTTTAGTGAGGGGCAAAAAAAATCCCAGGAGTTCAGGAGAGGTCCACATTCAGACCTGTTGGTCCCGAGATTGCTGCCTCAATTGTCCAGACTTTATGCTTTGTTCCAGGATTTAGAGGCTCCCAAGATGGCTGCCACAGGACTTTCACCAGAAACTAGCAGTTTTTTTAAAAGAAATTTATGGGATGCGGATCGGCAGATATTTGGATATGCGGATAGCCACAAAAGTTCCGTTCTTTTGCCCTCCAGATATTTCATGAACTTTCTCCCACACAAACAAATCTAATGGGGTAGAACCACTACTGCCCAAGTCAGCAATACACAAACAGGAACACATACTTTTAAGCTAGGGACAGAATTGTGTCATTATCTATTATTTTTATAGCCTGGCCGCCTGGCCATCTGTGTAGGCAGATTTGGGTGTGTACTTGTGGCATCCAACAACAGGGTCCTGTTTCTGGGTTATACATGGCTTTTCCTATTAACCACCTGCATGACCTTGGCTCTCAGTATTTACATTCCTCTCTAGCACTTGAATGTCCCCTTTTCAGCCTGTAATGGGTGGTAAAAACCTTGGAGGTTCAGATGTACCAAGATTCTGATATCTGCATATCTGCAAACGTTCCACTTTATGTGCAGGCCAGAGAAACTGTGCCCTCCACATTATACTGGGAGAGGATTCGGCTGGCTGGCTCTTCATCAAAAAGAAGGAAGAGGTGGCAAGGAGGATGGAACAACAGCAGCCCCCTGTGACAAAATGGAGCAGCAGCACCCAGTGACGAATAGCACCCGGTTGGAAGCGAGGAAGAACAAGGCTCAATTCAGAAGATCCTCCTGCTATATGCTGTTGTATGTCTTGTATGTCAAAAACAGCAGGGACTGTTTGCTGTATGTGTTCTGTGATCTGCACTGAGTCCCCTTCGGGGTGAGAAGTACGGAATATAAATAAAGTGTATTATTATTCATAAAGTATCTGCCACACAAACAAAGTTTTCAGGGTGGGACTACTTCTGTCCAAGTCAGCACTACACAATGGAACAGTAACACACACTTTCTAGCTAGGAACAGAACTTTGTAATTATTGTCACTTTTTACAGGGTGCTTGGCCATCTGGCCAGATGGGTTTAGTGGTGTATTAGTTGCATAGAACAACAGGGTGATGTTCCTGGGTTATACATGGCTGTCCCTGTTTGCTCTTCTTGTGAAAAGATGTATGTGTACATCAGTGACTAAGGAGCCACAACTTTGTCCTGGCCAGAGAAAATGTGCTGCCCACACATTTCATGAAGTTTATGGCACACAAACAAAGTTTTTGCCTTCTACTCAAGTTTTACCTTCTTTTTAGGAACCGACCAATCAGGAACAAGCATCTAAAACCTGGGAACAAAACCAGATTTAAAAATTCTGTGATTTCCGACTGCAGGGACGTACAGACATGCGAAGATCTGGATATTCGGCTAAAAACCACAATATTCCCACACCTGGAAATCTCACTTTTTTGCTTTTTGTTGCAATTACTTCTAGGTTTGCACCCTCCTGATTGCTGTGGGAGCTGCTGGGATAAAGGTACTGTCTGGACGTGCCCTGAGTTTCATGCCAATGTAGACTCACCTTAGGAAGCATATATGAATGATTCCCATGGACTATTTGTATGAAAAGGCCGTTACACCAGGTACTGATGGAAGTTCATGTTGGAATCAGAGAACAAGGCAATTTTAAGGGATTATACTGCTAAAGTAACTCAGTGCCAAAATGTTACTTCATTTCTAGGAATCCCATAATAAATGTGACATAAAGCTCACCCATTTGGTAAATTCTTGATTTGGAACAGCTGGGTGTCAGGAACAACTTGAAAAAACAGATGGTGACTCTTAGATAAAATGTAGTATTCATCATACTAATCAAAATAGGATATGGGACAGCTCGTACTGGATTTTATTTAGTCCTAGCAGCTATTATCCAAGATTGTCTCCCAGCTTGCTTAACTGTAGCCTTTCAACATAATGCATAAAAACAGAGCCAGTTCTAATTTTGAACTGTATGTTTATGATGGGCTTTATGCTATTTGTTCAAAAGTGCTTGGTTTCCAAGATTCCTTTGATTAATTTTGTTAATTTCTTTACCATTTCAGGTTTGCAATTAAACTAACAACTTTACTGAGCAGGTAATGTTCCCAATTCAAGGTGGCATCTGTAGCAAAAAGAATCAGCTTTCTTCACTGCATAGTGGGTCAATCATACAATAATAGTTACTTGAAAGTGCAGACAGAGAGCATGATTTGCCGACATAAAATGAAGGACAAACTTCAACAATCAGGCATTTTATCCTAAGTTACCTGACTGATTGATACAAGTGAATACACACAAACATGCAGAAATTTATTCTGCTCAGTACCTGTTGGGAGTTTCACAAGTTGGGCTTTTTTGCCATTTGAACTAAACCTCCACAAATTTAATTCCAAGTCAAGAACTGAGGGCACATCTAGAATTACACTCTGCTGTGTGGCATAAATCATGCATATATCTCATCAGAAGCACACAACTCACATAGCACAAGAGAAAACAGCAAATAACCAGGCTTAGCATTGCTTTGTGCAAGCCCTGTTAAAATTAGAACCCAACAGACTTTACACCAAATAAACAAATTGACTGCAAATAATAAACAAACAAAGATAAAACAACGAAGGTAGGCTCCACAACCTTAGAAAAAGTATAAAATTGTGGACACTCATCTAATTTCTGATAAATGGGTCCTCAGTTTCCCTGGGGTTTGGTTCCAGGGGGGGGGGGGGACCATAAAGTAAGAGGTGTTTATGCCTGGTACAATTGCATGCTTGATGGAGATTAATCAAACAGCAACAAACATCTACTGTTTCACTCCAGTACAAGATCATACCAAAATTTCTCCCAAAAAAATTACCGCCTGATACACAAAGCTTCCCAGATTTTATGCACAGAAATTATTGACTCTTACTTGAATACTGGAACTTATACAGTCTTAAAGTACAACTGAGAAGAGCAGAACAGACTGGGTGGCCTGCATAACTCTGTTCTTCATAAGAAAATAGCAATTGGGAGCGGTATATTGGAGAAATGATTAAGGATTGTCCCTAGAGCCAATGTGGTATAATGGTTTGAGCACTGAAATACGACAGGAGCCCTCAAACTTTTTAAGCAGAGGGCTGGTTCACAGTCCCTCAGAGTATTGGGAGTCCAGACTATAGTTTGAATAATAATAATAATAATAATAATAATAAACTTTATTTGTACCCTGCCACCATCTCCCCAAAGTGGACTCGGGGCGGCTAACATGAGGCCAAGCCCAACATTACAGTACAGCAAAATAAAATACAAAGAAGCAAAAATAACATCAGAATAAAATACATGAAATAACAAAATAAAATAAACAGTTACAAAATAACATGATAGGAAAATAGAACACAGTGGGCGGGCCAAATGTACTAAGATAAAATTGATAAAATTGATGAGGTAAGTAGTGGGAGAATGTGTTTCTGAGGGAGGAGCTCAAAAGGAACGAACAATGGGGTTAGACCTTCATTAAGGATGGGGGGGAAGTGCATCATGAGGATGGAAACTGTAGTTGGAACAGACAAAATATGGAATATATGTTCACTCACCAAAGGCACATCGAAAGAGCCAAGTTTTTAGGTCTTTCTTAAAAGACATAAAAACCAATTCCTGTGCACAAAACCTGAAAGAAACTAAAATTTAGTGCAAAAATTGGGTAAGGGACTTTCCCAACCCCGCAGGGGGAGGGAGAGAAGTTTGCCTCCCCCTTTGAAAAGGTGAGACGATGGTTCCTTCCAGGAACCATCTAGATCAGGGGGCGTGGCCGGCTCTTAGCCGACCCGCCCCCTGAGCAGGCTCATTCCAGCCAAGAGGTTCGGAGGGAGAGGACGTGCTCCCTCGAACCTCTAGGAAGAGAAGAAAGAAGAAGATGACAAGGTCGGTATTGGGGGCCTAGGCAGGGAGCGGGCTTTATCCCCTCCCTGCCTGCGCACCCCCCCACCCACCCACCCGTCCCTGCCGCGGCCTCGCCGAGGGAGCTAGGAGAACCGGCGCGTCGGTTGACCGGCGCGGCCGCTTCGTTCCGGGGCGGGGCTGGCTGGGCCTATTCGGGCCTAGTACAGTCTGGGATTTCGGGAGCCTGGGGTGGTGTGGGGCACTCCCTTCCCCTGTTTTCGCCCCCTCCTCCTCACCGGGAGCTTGGGGAGCGGCGGCTGGGGCCTTTTTCTTTGCCTTGGCCCTGCGCGGGAGGGGGGGTGGGGGATGCGGCCCAGGTTGCTGGGCCCGGTCCCTTGCTCTCCTCCTTAGCAGCCGATGGGGCGCTGCTCGGGCTCGGCGGCCCTAGCATTGGGGCCACCGCGAGGGTGAGGCAGGCGCCAGGAAGACGCCCCATTTTTACCTCTCGCGGGTTCCCGGGCGGACATAGAGAGGGCAATTTAGCTGCGTGGGGGGGAAATGGCGAGACAGTTGGTGCCAGGGCGGCGCCTCCCTCTCCGGAGGCCTGGGGTGTGCGGGGGAGGAGGTATTCTGACCCCCCCCATTTTGGATTGTGGAGCCGCCATTTTGGCACGGGTCGCCTTGCAGGCGCCTCGTGGCCTCATACAAGATGGCGGCCCCCATGGCCAGCCACATGGCTTGGCGGCCATTTTGTTTGTAACAAAGCTCAGTTTACCTATTGGGACTATAAGGGGTTTAGGTGGTTTTGGCTGGGGACAATGTTAAGTAGGCATTGTCCCCCCCCTTTTTCTTATCAAGCCAGTGTGTGGTTGTTAACATTCACTTCAGGTGTCAATTACTTAAGTTTGTTTGGGTCATTGGGATAAGTGAGCCTCTGACTTTCGGTCTGTGGGGCTGTTGACCTAAACCTTGGTTTTGGCATTAAGTTGCATTATGAGCTGGCATAGTGCTTAATGACGTCTAGATTAATTTATTTATGCCATAATTGATAATTTTATTTGTTAGACATAGATAAAATAATAATAATAAATAAAATAAAATAAATTAAAAAAAATAAATATAATAATAATACAATAAAGTTTTATTTAATGGCATCGTGCATGTTGCTAGGGGGGCCCCTATGGGGGCCCAGCCTGCGACTGGAAATAGCGCCACAGGGCATTGTCATGGGGCCTTCCCGGCCAGTTGGCCCTTTGGTGATTCATTGGAGGGGTATTTAACAGCGTTTGTGTTATTCTCCTAGGATGCCTCCTAAGAAGAATATCCCGGGCCCGAAGGGCAAGGGACCAGCACAGAAGACCGCCGCTAAACACCCCCCACCCCCGGACATGACATCTTCGGACGACGATGAGACGACCCCAGCCGATCTGAACGCGCTGATGGCGCGAATGAGGGATTTCGAGAATCGTTTGGGGCTGGGGGTGGGGGAGGTGAGCCAGCGGCCTGCGCGGCACGCTAGCAGGAAGCTGATTGTGAAGCATTTAATGTCTCGCATGTCTCGCCTAGAGGCCAGTGTCGGGGCAGGATCGCAAGGCGAAGGACACCCCCTGCTGGAGGTTCCGGTACCAGAGCACCAGGACGAGCCGCCAGCCAGCGTGGAGCCCGTTATCCTGTCAACCACGATGGTGCAGATGGATCCAGCTCCCGTTCCTGCGCCGGTGACTGTGCAGGAGGAAGTCCTTCAGGTGCCATTGATTGAAACAGCTACCACTTCCACAGGTATGAACACCACACTTACATGGCCCTGGGATCAGGGACAATTACATCACTCAACACCAAAGCGTAGCACTCAGCCGGAAGCAGTCACTGCAGGGTGTGAGGCTAGTACGAGTACATCAGCTCTGGCGGTGCCTGCTCCGACGCTCGAGGCTGCGAGGACAGGGCCAGCCAATCTCTTTTGGGGAACTGATAAATGGCCCCAAGAGGCGACTCCGGTTTTGTCAGTCGCATCTGACTCAAAAGGTTATAGATAAGGTCCGGAGGAATGAATATGTTGACATGTTTTCGCTCTATTATAGGGACCTTGACATAAAAGAAAAGGAGGATTTGGATGATGAGGCCAAAGAAAAGCTAAAAAAACGAGTAGTGGAACAAACATGGGAGAATTGGCTGGCCTGTTACATGATTTACATGGCCTTGTTAGTCGATGTCTCACCTTACAGGGCTATGTCGCTAGTCATATATCAGAATATTATTTATAGGGCCCACATCGAGTTTCCAGGCAACATATGGCTAGAGTATGATAAACGCTTCCGTTCAAAGGCGGCGAGCCGGCCCAACAAGCGGTGGGACCTTATAGACAATCAGCTCTGGTCGGAGGTAATGCAGTCGACCAAGACCGCATTCAGCCAGAAAGCCGATAGTGGGCACACAGTCCAAAATTTTAAAAAGGGCCAGCCCTTTCGGCAGGCAGCCCCGCAATCTCAGTCCTAGCGTAGGCCGATGTGCTGGGAGTTTGCATCCCAAGGGGCTTGTAACAAACCCAATTGTAAATATTTACATGCCTGCACCATATGCTTGGGACTGCACTCAGCTAAACACTGTAACAAACAGAGGCCCAATCGAGGCAACAACCGGGGAGGGCAGCCGCCAGGAAAAAACACAACATCCCCTTCTTTTCCAAAAGGGCCCCAGTCCGGTTAAATTAGATCAGTTGGCTTATTGGTTGCAGTCGTACCCCGACAGGGAGGCAGCGGCATATTTATTTGAAGGTTTTAGTTTTGGGTTTGAATTCAGCTCAAGGACCACGCATGCCAAGAATGGCGCCAAACCTTAAATCGATAGTGGGGATGGAGACAATTGTTCAACAGAAAATAGATAAGGAGCTGATGGAAGGTCGGGTGTTGGGCCCGTTCAAGTCACCACCCACGCCTCAGTTTAGGGTTTCCCCGCTAGGCATAGTACCCAAGAAGGCCGAGGGGGAGTTCCGCCTCATTCATCATCTGTCTTATCCCAGAGGCAGTTCGGTGAATGATGCAATACCAGAGGAACTTTGCTCAGTGCAATATACATCTTTTGACAGGGCAGTTTCTATAGTTAAAAAATTTGGTTCGGGCGCTGAATTGGCAAAATCCGATATTAAGTCCGCCTTTAGGCTGCTCCCTGTGCACCCCCTGGATTTTGAGCTTTTAGGTTTCTATTTCCAAGATTTTTACTATATGGACCGTGCTTTACCCATGGGCTGCTCTATATCGTGGGCAGCCTTTGAGTCCTTTAGCACATTTATTGAGTGGGCCATTAGGAAAAAATCGGGCTAAGCGGGTGTTGTGCATTACCTGGATGATTTTTTATTCGTCGGGAAGTGCGGGTCAGGGGACTGCCTTTCGCTGTTGCAGGCTTTTCAACAACTTACAGCGGAAATGGGGATCCCATTGGCAAAAGAAAAAACTGAGGGCCCACAGCAGGTGTTATCATTTTTGGGGGTAGAACTAGACACTGTTCAGCAATTTTCCCGGTTGCCTCCCGATAAGGTGGCAGACCTGAGTCAGAGGGTTCAGCAATTTTAGTGCGCAGGAAAGCAACCCTGAGGGAATTCCAAACCTTAATTGGTCACTTAAATTTTGCATGCAAGGTCGTTGCGCCGGGAAGGGCCTTTCTGCGCAAATTGTGCGATGCCATTTCCGGTGTAACCTTGCCCCATCATCATATTCGAGTCACACGGTCTATAAAGTTAGATCTCGAAATTTGGCAAATTTTTTAATCTAATTTCAACGGGGTGTCTTTTTGGCGGCAGGAGCTGATGGTGCGGGATGCTTTAAAAGTGGCATCCGATTCATCGGGATCGATAGGCTTTGGGGTGTATTTTAACGGGCATTGGTGTGCTCAGGTTTGGCCCCAGCATTGGCATGCGCTGGGAATAACATCCGATTTGACCTTTTTAGAGTTTTTTCCCATCATAGTGGCTGTTACACTATGGGTGGATAGTTTTGCAAATTCAACAGTGCACTTTTGGTGCGATAATTTGGCCACTGTTCAGGTGTTAAACAGTCTTACTTCCAAATCGCGAAGGGTTATGGCCGCTTTGCGTATTTTTACGCTTCACTGTCTGGAGCATAACATATTGTTCCGTGCCTGTCACATCGCTGGGGTGGATAACTCATTGGCCGACGCTCTGTCTCGTATGCAGATGGAGCGGTTCTGGCAGTTAGCACCCAACGCAGACGCCCGGCCGGAACCCATGCCAGACCATCTCTGGATGGTTGGAGCGAGGAGGTGACTTTGGGTATGGCGCACGCTCTGGCTCCTAGCTCTAGAAAATCGTATCTGAAGTGTGTTCAAGAATTTTCTGAATTTCGACAATATTATGGTTTACCTGTTATATTTCCAGTACCTTATAAGCATTTGGCACAATTCTGTGTTTATTCCAGAAGGCGGGGACTAGCCCCTCATACAATTCGGGTAAAACTGGCGGCATTGGCTTATTGGTTGAAGGCTCAGGGCCTTCCCGATGGGACCAATGATTTTCGTCTACATAAGCTGATGGCAGGATGGTCAAGCCAATATAGGCGGCCCAAGGATGATAGGGAACCTTTAACTCCCGATATCCTGAAGGGTTTGTACCACACCTGGCCAAAATTGTGCTCGTCAAGTTACGAAATATTATTATTCCATGCAGCGGCGCTTACGGCCTTTTTTGGGGCACTCAGAATAAGCGAATTGGTTGCTAAGTCAAAAACCGATGCATCCTATAGTGCTCTGCTTTTTTCGGATGTGTCGTTGGTACAGAGCAGCTTACAAATTGGAATTAGATCATCTAAAACGGATCAGCAGGGAAAAGGCTGCGTGATTAGTTTAGCTAGCTGTAGCGAAGTCGATTTGTGCCCAATAAGGGCCATGTCTCAATACCTGGCTGTTCGAGCATCCAAGCCAGGGTACCTTTTTTGTCATTCGGACGGAGCGCCTTTAACCAAATTTCAGTTCTGGTCGGTCACGAACAAAGCGTTAAAGCTACTGGGGCTGGCACACCACAAATTCGGTACCCACTCTTTTCGTATTGGGGCGGCATCAACGGCATCTGAGCTGGGATATGATGCCGAAAAAATTAAGGCCTTGGGCAGATGGAAGTCAAATGCTTATAAGGGCTACGTTCGTTCAAAGTTAAGTTAAAAATTTATGTTGTTTCAGAGCTGATGCAGCCGGCGCATAGGCGAAACGTCTTGGTATGTGGTCATAGCTACATCCACTGGGCAGGGCGGCATGCCCAGCGGACTTCCTATGGCCGGCATTTGGGTTTTTCCTCCACCGCTGTGGTCGAGTGCAGAGGAAAAAGAGGTATGTGCTGGGAAGGCTTGATACCATTTCTGTTCGGCGTCAGGTGCTCACAACCGCCTGACCGTCTTGGTCATCCACCTCGGTGGGAATGACCTGGGGCTCCTAGCTGGTAGGCCGCTCTACCAACAGGCTAGGGAGGACATTTTTCGAATTTGGCGGCATTGGCCGCATGTTCATATTGTTTGGTCGGCCATCATACCACGGCTCAGGTGGGCCGGTGGTGGTGACGTTTGTCGACTGGAGCGAGCTTGAAAGCGTGTGAACCGGGCCATGCGAGCCTTTTTGTCGCATGGCAACGGTTCATACATTGGTCATAACAATATTTCACACCTTAATCTAAATTTGTACCGGGCAGATGGCATTCATCTGTCTGAGGAGGGTAACGATTTGTTTTTGTCTAATTTACGGTTTGGGATTCAGTTGGCACTAGAGAGCTTGGTGGGGGATGTGAACTAGGTGGACACCTGTCCACATCGGTGGCGGAAAATAGAGAGGAGTTTGCAAGTTGTCTTCATACAAGCCCCCTCCCACAAATCAGGTTGGGGGGTGGGTCATTTGTTCAATCACTCACTTGAAAGGTAGTTTCGGTGAGGCAAGGCTTAATGGCATATTATGACAGAGTCTGATTGTGACATTCTTTTGATATAGACTTCTGTCTAATTGTTTAACTGTGGTTTGGTTTGGTTAGAGCAAAGAGGTTTTTTGCCACTGTTAGCCGAGGGGTATAGCCAACTGGGATACCTCCTCGGCTCTGTCACCAAGTTCCTGATTCCTACTAGTTTAGGTTAGGACTGTTTAAATAGGTAACAATTTACAATAAAAGTTGCCCATAATTTGAACCCAACTGTATTTGTGTGGTCTCATTATTTCAGGGGTGGGCAGGCAAATTACCTTGGAAGGCTGCATCCAGCCCACAGGCTTTAATTTGGGGACCCCTGAAGTCCGACTCTGGTCATAGAGACCTACTGCATGACATTGGGTGAGTTACACAGTCTCAGTCCCCCCACAACCTGTGATAGGTTCACCTTAGAGTCACCATGCATGAGAAATGACTGGAAGGCACACAACAATAATCACAAACTGTTGGCTGCAACATTTACCCTGCCTAATGGAAAGTTGGCCTACCTTGCATAATGTGTGGCACAAAGCTCTGCCTTAACAGAGCCAGACTGGTAATCCATTTGGCTCAGTCTACACTGACTACCGGGGGTGTAGCTATGATAAGTGGCAAAATGAGATATTTCACCCCCTCATAGGAATTCTGACCCCAATGAATTTTTCCTTCAATGCCCAAGTGCAGTTTTTTGGGGACATTATTTTCCCTAAGTCTGGAACACCCTTCCAGGAATGGCCATCTCCCTGTTGACCCTCCACCAGCAGGCAGACTTTAAAGACAAAAAGTTTTTAAGGAATGGACTAGGGGGGTGCTGCATTGCTTTATCTGAACTATTTTAAAGAGACTTGTATATTTTAAAAATTGTAATTTATTGTTTCCTTGTGTGAATTGTTTTAATATGCAAATAATAATAATAATAAACTTTATTTGTAATTCGCTCCCTCTCCCCAATGGGGACTCAGGGCGGCACACATGAGGCCAAGCCCAAACAACAAATTACAATAAGAAATCAAATATCAACAGTAAATGCAATAAAAACATAGATATAAATAAATAATAATAATTATACAACTGAATATCTAAAATCACAGACAGGGTGGGGCACAGATACACAGAGAAAATGTTAAAAACTCGGAGTGAGGTAAGCAGAGTAGCATCCTTTTCCGGGGGGGGGGGGGGGGTGGACCAGAACCGGGGGCATTGAGGAAAGCCAATAGTTTAATTGTATTTTTAAATTTACTTTTTGTATGTTTTTAATTGTATTTTTCTTTTATGTTGTGAGTTCCTTTAAGTCCTAATTTTGGGGGGAAAGCAGTAGCAGGAGGAGTTCTAGCATTGCAAAGAATGAAACTGAAAATTGTTCATATCTGTTTTCACATCCCCTTAGTAACTTTGACTGCCACTTTGGATGCCTAAACTAAATTTCTAAATGCTGGATGAAGTTTCAACTCACTGGAATATTGGCAGCCCATGAGTTACAAACATCCTACTTATGAATGATTCATAGTTAAGAACAGGATGAGACAACAGGAAGTGAGAGAAATCTACCCATCAGAAGGGAAATTCATTTCTGAAAGCGAAATCATGGGGAAAAGGTGTCTCCACTGAAGCTTTATCACCAGTCTTTGTTTCCACAGCAAGCCAATTTTTTCAAAATCCAGTTATCACAGAGAATGAAAGTGAGGAGAAATCTTCTGAACAGAGGCACAGACAGCAAAACAAACACTACAGGGGTATTAAGCCGTTCCTTTGCTATGCAAAGCTAATATATATACACAAAGCTCTATACGGTTCTGGCCCAGCTTACTTGTCCGAACGCATCAGCCGCTATGTCCCACCTCGTAATCTAAGATCATCCGGGGAGGCCCTGCTCTCGCTCCCGCCTACATCTCAGATGAGGCTGGTGGGGACGAGGATAGGGCCTTCTCGGTGGTGGCTCCCCGCCTGTGGAATGCGCTTCCTATTGATGTACGATCCACCACATCCCTCCTGGCCTTCAGGAAAAAAGTAAAATCCTGGCTGTGGGACCAGGCATTCGTACACCAGCACAAGGCAGCATTTTAGATTGGTTTTTAATGAAAGTGGATGATTATGGCCAATGTTTTTATGGACTGAACATTGTTTTAATCCAGAGTGAATGTGTATGGTGCTAATGTAGTTGTATTTTAATGTATTTTTAATGTATTTTAATTGTTGAAGTGTTTTGGGGTTTATATTGTTATTATGTGGGCATCGAATTGTGCCGTACGGTTAGCCGGTCTGAGTCCCCGGTTGGGGGGTTGAGAAGTGCGGGGTAAAATCCCGAAATAAATAAATAAATATGACTGATGTTACACTTAATACATGTACCTATTCCAACTTACAAAGAAATGTACTAATGAACAAACCAACAGTCCCTATCTAGTTTGTAAGTTGATGACAGTCATTATGGAAATGAAATTCTTTATTTGGAAGAGTGCTTTAACTTGACATTATTTTCTCTGCTCCCACAATCATGTTCTTGCTATCTTTACACCCTATGTTGCTAGACCTATAAAGGGATGTTGGGCATTAAACCTGGGAACCTTGACATGTAACACATGTTCTCCACCACTCTGCTGTAGCCTGGTGTGTGTGTGTGTGTGTGTGTGTCAAAAAGAGGACATAGGTCTTGGACTATTATTAAATTAAATTTCATTTTTCAAAATATGAAACCACAGGAAAACATCAAAGGTAACCTTATGGCAGATCACAACCCAGGGCTGAATCTATGCAGGGGAAATAATGCAGCCTTACCTTGATCTCAATTCAAGCATGGCAGACAACATTCCTCCCAATCCAATTTGAAATTAGATCTTTTATACCTGTGAGATATTTTCTCATGCTATAAGCCACTTTCCTGGGAGTAAGTGCTATTGAACACAATTAGACCTTCCTTTGAGTAGATCTGTATAAAATTTCAGATTCCTGAAAGCACATTACCCTGAACTCAGTGAAACTAAAATGAATATGTATAGGATTATGCTGTTAAAGACACAGTTGTTTTGGGGTTTTTTTACAGCAGTGTCTGTGTATATGCAAACATGTGCATACACAGTGGGGTGGGGAATGAAAAATCCCGTGCCCATGTTGCATGAGCAGTGCAGGTACTATATGGACAAAAAAAATCAATTACAGCCAATACTTGACCACAGTGGATCTAACTCTTAAGCCAGAGTAGCTCCGTGATAGAGAACTCGTGAGACTTGTTTCTCTAGTTCCAGGTTGTATTAAAAGGGACAAATGTGGCTAAGGGTTATTCTACATTGTGATGCAGTTTGACACCACTTTAACTATCATGGCTTACTGCTATGGAATCATTGGGGCTGTAGTTTGGCGAGGCACCAGTACTATGTGGCAGAGAAGGCTAGAAATCTTGTACCCACAGAACTTGTATTTATAGTTCCACCTGCCCTCATCTAACAAAATATGTCCTCTCTTGGAATGTTCTAGGTCCTTCAGGCAAGTTAATGGTAGCGTCATGGTGGAGGATCTAGCAAATTCCTAAAGAGTTGCTCTCTACCCCTCTCTTTATGCAGACTAAAGATGTCAATGGAAAATGGAAATCCCCATCTGTGAACAATCAATTCTACGGGGGCGCATATGATGCTTACCTTCCAAAGACTTTATTCCCCCCTTCCAGCAGCTTTATACACACATACATACACACACCAGTAGAGTTTTTAATGTCTGGCAACTTTAAAAGCTCTTAAGTAGAATGCAAAGGTATTAGCAATCTTTTACTCTTATCCTTCAACACCTTGATGGCTTTTTTGAAAGCTTGTGTCCAGTTTGGAAGAAATTTTCATCAGCGGTGTTTCACTATGATAGCTGAACACCTAAATTCATGAGTTGTTGGACAGCTGGTACCCAAGGGAGGCTCATTTTGCCAGTAAATTAAATTTTTGGTTTCCCCAACATTTGGTATCATTCCTGAGTAGGTTTTAGTTCCTTTGCTTAATGGGCACTATATTGTTGATGCTGTTGTATGTCTTCAAGTTGTCTCAACCTACGACAGCCCCTAGGTGACTCTATCACAGGGTTTTCTTGGCAAAAGCTGTTTAGAAGATTTTTGCCATTGCCTTCCTCTAAGGTGAAAAGAGTGTGACTTGCCTAAGATCAACACATAGATCATATGACCAAGCAAGGATTCAAATCCTGGTTTCCAGAGATCTAGGCCCCTTCCATATAGCTATGTAAAAACTGTATTATATGGCAGTATAGACTCAGATAATCCAGTTCAAAGCAGATATTGTGGATTATCTTCCTTGATATTCTGGATTATATGGCTGTGTAGAACAGCCCGTAGTCCAAACCTCAAACCACTACACCATGTTGGCTCCTAGACACATATTTAAACTGTTTAAAATTATTACTCGGTGTGGCCTTTTCACTATTTTAAATGGTTTTACACCGTGTTACGTTGCTGTTCTGCTGCCTGTACCCTACCCTGAGATCTTCTGATATAAGATGGTATTGCGCCCCATGGGGCTTGTTATTTTGTATCTATATTTTGTATCTGGTTGCCGTCACCTGCAAGGCCTTTGTTCTATTCTTCAGCCATGTGGACTTGATGGGAGGAGTTGTGTTTTGGCTCCAAACCTGACATCACTGCCCTTAACTCCTCCTTTTCCAGAGTTTACCTGAGAGGTGGAACTTCCTCTCTGGCCTCGTTCCAGAAGAGCACATGGACACAGCAAGATGAAATCTAAGCCATTGCTGCGACAAAGCATCTTAGTTCACTGCTACAAAGCCAACCCTATGTTCTCAACCGAAGCCTGCAGTGCAAAGGAGGATCTACCCTCAACATAGACTGTGGATTTGGGGGCTTTTGAAGGACTTCATGGGCCTACAAGCCACTTGAGGGCAACAGGAACCTGGAATCAAAGAAAGTGCCATCACTCTGCAAACAAAGAGGCAAGTGATCACCTCCTTTTTCAAGAACCCCCTTTTGCAACCAACTACAAGCATTTTGGGCCACCAGCATTTTTACTGGTTGTTATTCAATAAAGCTTGGTTTGGTTCACTATTTTCAGTCTAGCACTCATTATTAAAGATATTCCAGGTCTCCCTGTAAATGGGATGGCTTTTCTCTACCTTCAGGGCCCATAGCTTGCATGTCCATCCTTTTAAAGACAATTTTCCAGGCCCTGAAGGCAGAAGAGATGGGGTATATTATAATGCATACATTCTGACAAATAAACTGTAATTGTCCCTATGCAGACTTTATAACTAATTCTAATTTAGGCACAGACCATGTGGGAGCCTGCATACCACACCTCAAGCATCCTCCTGGCCTTCATATGTGCCCTTCATAGAGCTTCCTGCTTTCATCTGTTTTCAAGTTACAAACTAGATAAGTTCTGTAGATTTGTTCTTAAGTTGAATTTTTTTATGTAAGTCATTTGTATATGAGTCATTTGTAAGTCAGATGTTTGTAACTCAATGATTGCTTATATATGTGAAGAAGTCAGAGATTCAGGAATACTTGGGAAAGGGTAAGAGAAGAAAATAATGTCAGCCAGGACCTTTCCAGAAAAATACCCAAAACAACACTTGAACTCTGGGAGAAATTTCAATATATGTAGCATTTGGTTCTTATCAAGTTATTTCATAGTCACCAACTGTGTTGATGAACCCCAAAGAGAAGAATCCTGAACGAAGAAAATATTTGCACGTTGGGACTTAAAGTGCATCTACACTGTAGAATTAATGCAGTTTGGCACCACTTTTTCTGCTATGGTTCAGTGCTACGGAATCATGGGATTTATAGTTTTTACAAGGTCTTTAGCTTTCTCTGCCAAAGACTGTTGTGCCTCACCAAAATGCAAATCCTAGGATAATTCTATAGTGTAGATGTATCCTAATTCTACACAAAATTCAGACATGGTTGTTTTGTGCAAAACAATACCTAAGATCCTATATTTGGTACTACATTTGATCTTAGCTAAAAGACAAGAAGCAATTTGGAGACAATGCTGCATCATCTAAGATTGAATGTAATTAAAAATTATATGAATATACCACCAACTTGTTTTGTGGGCAAATAGAATCTATGCATGAATAGAATCTATTCTAGAGCATCATCTCACCACTGTTCACCAAGTAACTTTTCAAGTTCACCTTCATAAACTTGGAATTAGGAAATCTAAGAATCATGAAGATATCCTGCCTTCACATGACATCTAGTGGACAACAATGAAATGATCCAATGTTGAAAATATTACTAAGAACCATTGCCCGGACTGCCCAAAAATCTGAGGTGACTGTGTGGGTAGGGACTGGGGATTGCATGACGTGGTCCTTGGGACTAATCTAGAAAGGTCCCACACCTGCTGAGGCCCAGATCTTACCTAAGATCCAGAGGTGTCATTTGGATGCCCCTGGTAAAACTAAGACAAGTTCCTGTTTTTGGGCCTGTCTGGATGGGCCATTAGCTTGATTAGGCTGTCTCCACAGTACAAAAGTATGCAAAGTTTGTATATGGCTGTTTCAAACAGAAATTTTAGTGCAGAAAAATAATGTTTTCAGCAGAAACCAAGTATGTATGAATTTAGTATATAAGAGATCTCAAACTATGAATAGTCTTTTTATACTGCAAAGACTTCTCATTGCTTCTTTCAAGAAGAAAATTAAGAAAGGATTACACTTCGCTAATCGATCATTTGTTTAAAACAGACCTTGATAAATCACATAGAATGACACTTTTGAGCCTTTTATCCTGCTTCAGTTTTGGAAACTTCAGTTTTGAAATTTGGATCCCAAAAACTCCATTCAGTTTGACCAAGGTCAGAGATTCTGGAAACAAGTTTAAAATGTCTGGAATAAATAAAACATCCCAGAAAAGTAGCAAACTAAGATGGAATCTCTTCTCCAAGAAAAAAAAAAGATTAGCTCACATCCTGTTCAGCAGTTCCAATATCATAAACTAGAATTGTCATATCCTAACTTCTGGGGATTCATGTTTGAAACCATGAATGACTAAACATGACCCAAAAAGTTTATCTTCACAGCCCAGTAGTGCTGCTTGATGCTTAGAGCAAGCAATTGTAGCAGGACCCTGAGAGCTCTCTCCTATTACCTGTTCTGAAGACAGTCCATGACCAGATAAACATTAGAGTAGTCATGGGAAATTTCAGCCTCAAGGTGTTTTGGACTTCAACTCCCACAATTCCTAACAGCGATAGGAATTTGTAACTTCAGCTCCTACAATTCCTGACAGGTGTTTTGGACTTCAACTCCCACAAGACATTGAGAAAATAAACACAGTTCTGGCTTGGCAAAACCACAATAGGAGGAGTCTAAAAAGGTGGTAGAACCAAATCAGTAAAATTGTGAGGTCTGTTTGCTCCACTACTTTCCATAGGAATCATAACATTATAGAATCATAGAGTTGAAAGAGACGACAAAGCTTATCTAGTCAAATTATTATTATTATTTATTTCGACTTGATAAACCGCCCTTCCCGAGGCTCAGGGCGGTTTACAACATATAAAAACAGCATATAAAACAAATTCTACAGGACATCATAATTGAAGCACTCCCAACAGAATGAGTTAAGTTGTTGTTGCTGCTATCACTATAGCTGCTACTACTCTCAATGCTACTAGTAGCATGATTGCATCTGCTGTCAATTGTTACAATTGCCTTGCTGAATGAACAACTAGACACTGGGTGGGATATTTTCCAAAAAAAGTGCTCAAAGCATTCAAAAAGTGCATTGTTTCTGGAATTTCTGAATGCTGATAGAGAACAATCTGCTCTGCACTCTCATTCTAATGTGTGGTTTGGAACTTGATTTTCACCTTTTCTAATGTTTATTGACTAAAAAGAAGAAGACGAATCCTTCTGCAATGTCAGAAAGAATAAGAAAAATCAGGATGAATGGAATAATTACATAAAACCTTACATTGATGTGGAAATCCATTTGTTGAACCCTAGACTCCATAATAACAACCCACACTGTATTTTGTTCTCAGGGTTGTGTGAATCCTTTTTCAGAATGGGAGTCAGAGAACATTCAAAGTTTTCTGCACTGAAGAAACTACTTGTATTAGTGTGGCTGCCACCTAAAGTCGACCATATTTTACTTTAGCACATTCTTCAAATCTCCGCCTTCCTCCGCCCCCTCCTCTCCAAAATCAGTATGAGATACTATCTAATTCTAATGCAGTAGAAAACCCTACCCCCACCCTCGAACCTGGCATGCACACCTTTATCTTCTCTTCTAATCACTAACATTTTTGGAATCGTTTCAGAAATTATCTCAGCGAAATCCTAACTCCTCCCTAGGATCAGCTGTAATCCCAATGTGTTATATGTATCTGAGGCCTTTTTTGGGCCTCCAGCAGATTGCAAGCAACCAATAAACAACACATTAAAATAATTCAAAGACTTGGCCCAAAACATAAACCCGGTGCCATGCCCTGAGGGATAAAGATCTGCCTTTGATCTCTTGCCAGAGGAAGTGAGTTCCACCGTGTAAGGTCCTTAGCTGAGGATGTCCTGCACAAGCAGTTGTCCAATGTTCTCACCTCCAGACTGACAGCTGAGCACATGATATCTGTCTTCTTGCCACCCAGGAACTAATGGCTTGGCTGAGTGATTTATCCAGGCACTTAAAGCAGCCTTGTGTAGGATGCAGAAATAAAAAGAAACTTTGCTCGATTAGATAGAAATCTTTCTTCTATCAAAACAACATTCAGAACATGCCACTAGATTGCAACCCTCATCACTTTTCCTCCCCACCATGTTATTTAGAGGTTGCAACATGAGACCAAGATAGGGATTTGCAGAGCAATGCTTAGAGTGAGCGGCTTGCAGGGACAGCAATCAAGGCTGAGTCCTGCAAGACTGATCTTCATACAAGCATTATTGTTTGTGGACTGGATTCCGACCAGGTACAGTTAAATCCTAGACCGGACTTTCATTCTATGTGCCATGCAAGGGAGGCTGAATCTGATCCTATAAAGGTATGAGGGCCAGCTGCTGGGAGTATCTCATGTATGCGGCAACTGGAACCAGGAATGCCTGCCTGGGTTCCTTAAATGCCGTGGGAGGATAATCCTGAACTTCCTGAGTTACAGTGTTGTCATTGTCATTGATTCTCATGCATTTGATCGTTGTTCCTGCAATATGTGTTGCTTATATTTTGCAATATATGTGTTTTTACCCCATTTCTACTGGGACCTCAGAAATAGTCACAATTTCATAGCAGTGATGTATGTCTAAATTTTTGGACAAGGATTTATTTTGAAAAAAACCCCATGTAGGATTCCCCGTAAACACAAACACACACTATTGTAACTCATCTGCATACATTATCTGGAGATGCAGATCCTTCAAGAAGATTGCTGAAATTTATTTTGTGGGTCCTGCTGTCTATGTTGCACACTAACCTCCACCAGGATTGCTGATTCTCCCCTCATTTCTGCAATCTCCTTTGGAGAAAATCTTTGAAACCGTGAGGGGTGTAACTGGGAGGGAAAGGAATTTGTTGGGGTGTTAGATATTGATGTACATCACTGAATCTTGGCCACTGTCTACATTTGGATATTGTAGCAAAGTGGAATTCATGGCAATCTCAGTTCCTTGAGGATAGGCCATTATATTTTTCATTCATCTTTGCAGAAGCAGGAGCAAAACAAACCATAACCTTTAGGACTATGGTTTGTGTATGGTGACACATAAATCTGACAAGACGAGAAAAATAGCCCAAATTAATTATGGATTAATTTTATCTTGTTGAGAGGAGAACAAGCTAGAGAGCTGCCTCCATGGCAGCCCCAAATATTATAATAAACAAGTCATCAATGGTAGGTCTGCAGTTTTTATGGCTATTCCCAGTGCAATTGGGAGCCAATAACAGCACCCACTCTCAGCAGCAAAGCAGTCAACAGGGAAAACACTGCTCATATATGGCAAAGCACTGCTCATATATATGGCCTTCTACAGTTCCAGATTATTTAAGCAGTTAATCCACATTATCTGCTTTGAACTAATCCAGTTCAAAGCAGATAATCTGGATTTTATATGCCAATGTAGAAGCGTCTTCAGAGTTCCTGCAGATCCCTGATTTACTATTTAGGATGGTCTTAAATTGGTGAGTTTTTTCATCCCTTCCTACGTTCTGATTCTAAATTGGTCTTGTGCAATTAAAAAGCCTCTTATATTCATTTAAGGAAATGCCAAAAAAAACTCATATTGGCACACACTAAATGAGATTTGGCAGTTTTTCCATTACAGGCCATAAGCATTATTGTGGTACAGAACTGAATATATACTTGTACGTGCAGAATTGGTTGGGGTGCTACCATTTTGTCAATCCCATCTCAAGCAGATCATCTAATTCATCCATTTTGCAAGAGCCCCAAGAAAAGAGAAGAGCTTTTTCGGTCCTGAACTAGATAATTGATTCATCAAGCTCAGCATTGTTTACAACAACAAATAACAGTGCTCTAGATTTTTTTATAGTACTGTTTTGTAATAAAAGGATTTCCCCCAGATTTGCCCGGAGATGTCCAAGAAACAAACAACCTTCTACCTGCAGTCCATGTATAATTGACCTTAACTACAGGCCTTCCTGAAATGAAATAATACCGTATGTACTAGCCATTCCTATCCCATCCTGTCTAGGGATAACGAAGAGGTCTAGAGGGCATGGAGACAGGTGCTTTGCACATTAATTGTTGCCTATAAAGTCAACTTTGACTTATAGTATCCTTTGAATGAGTGTTACTCTGTCTTCAACATCCCTGTTCAGGTCTTGCAGTTTTGGGGCTGTGGCTTCTGAGTCTATCCATCTGGAATGTGGTCCTCCTCTCTGCCTACTGCCACATCACTTAACCAGTTTTATCATTTTTTAAATATACAATAAAAACAAGGATTATTTTAATCATATTAACGACCTCATGAGACAGGCTAAATTTGATGGGCTAAATGCAATGGGTTAAATGGGGCACTTCTCATGTTGCATTGGCAACAATGGGGGAAGCCAGGCGGTGGATGGTTCCCCCCATGGGATGGGATAAAGGGGAAGCCAGGCAATGCAAGGCATGGGGTGATGGGCTCCCATGCCTCACGCCAAGGCCTGACGGATTCGCCATGATCCATTACAATAGTTAAGTATTATAGATTCTATATTAAGCCCTGGTTTCCAATTGTAAGGTAAGGAACCCTAGGTCTCTTTGGAAACTATTTTTAGATTTAGTAGTAGAGGGCAAGCATCCCTGCAAAGCATTCTTACCACTACCGATTTAACTCTTAATAACAACAGTAAAAGCCCCCAGCGGTGCAATGAGTTAAACCACTGAGCTGCTGAATTTGTTGACCAAAACGTCAGTGGTTTGAATCTGTGGAACAGGGTAAGCTTCAGCTGGTAGCCCCAGCTTCTGCCAACCTAGCATTCAAAAACATGCAAATATGAGTAGATCAATAGGACCGTTCCGACAGGAAGGTAACAGCGCTCCATGCAGTCCTGCCATGACCTTGAAGGTGTATGGACAATGCCGGCTCTTTGGCTTAGAAATGGAGATGAGCATCACTCCTGAGAGTCGGACACGATTAGATTTAATATCAAGGGGAAAGCTTTACTTTATTTACCTTTAACAGTAAGGATATAATAATACAGTTCTTGTTGTTAATAATGCTATCATTCTACATGGTGCTGTACAAATTACAACAACAGTTATTCAGTCCCAGGGAACTTACAATCCAAAAACCCCTCAATAAGCAAGATTAGGGAAGTGCTGACCCCCCTGACCCCCCATGATGGGATCTCAAAATCCCAGCCAGAATTCAACACAAACCAAAGTTATACACAGCCTGGAATCACCCACAGTACACAGACATTCTGTTTCAGATGGAGAGTATGAAAACCTCTCTGGTAAAATACTGACTACATTAGGTAAGGTGTTTCAAAAAGGTCCAGCAGAGGAAAGTAGCAAAGAAACTTAATGATAGGCTAAATCAGGCCGATTAATTTCACTCTCCATCGTCACCCTGCGGAAGCACACATGTATGTGCCAGGGGCTCATGGGGACATATGCGGAATAGCTGGACCAGCAGCCAGGGATGTAACTTTGGACCGGATGAAAAACAGGAAAACATCAGGCAGACGGACAGGGAGAAGGCCAACCAACCAGACTGGGCAGGATTCATGGCAGACAGGAGCTTAGAGATGGATCCAATTTATGGCGCAGAGAAGGGGAGAGCAAAACAAAGTAGAAACATGAACAAGATGTGGAACATTTGCAAAAGAGCTTTAAACATTAAAATTGCTCACATGGATAAAAGTCCGCACAGACTGAGCATCCCTTATCCGAAATTCTGAAATCCAAACCATTCCAATATCCAGAAGTGTCTGCATTGAGTGGCTGAGATAGTGACACCGAATGTGATGGTTTGCTTTGTGGTGGTTTAATGTATTTATTATTTATTTATTTATTTGCCATGCTTCTATACCACCTCTCTCAGCCCGAAGGCGACTCGAGGCGGTGAACAAGTGACAACAAGTGCCCATATACAATACATCACAAGATAAAAACATTCATATACAAACATATAAAATTAACAGTTAAAAACTACAAAATACAAATCTCAGCTCCACAATCTTAAAATCGGTTGGGTTCTTCCACACAGCCACATAACCCAGAATATCAAGGCAGGTAATCCACAATATCTGCTTTGAACTGGGTTATCTGAGTCCACACTGCCATATAATCCAATCCAGTGTGATTCTATACAGCTGTGTGGAAGGGGCCATAGACAAACATTATTACAAGCAAACAATACCTTACATTATAGTGTATAAATTACTTTTATGCTATGTCTATAATGTGTATATCAATAACAAAGGCATTTTGAGTTTAGACTTGGCTTGCAAATTCAAAATGTCTGTAGCACCCATGGGTCCGCCCGGGTCACGGGGGAGGGGTAATGCACCGGGGGTCCCGTTGGCATTGGGACCCGCACTGGCTGAAAGGGACTCGGAGGATGAGTTGGAAGGCCCAGAGCAAGATTGGTCAGCCGTGCCTTTGCCCAGTCCACCGCCAGAGAGTTTAGCCTGGGATTTCGAATGGGAGCATTCTCCCGGGGAAGGAGCGGACCAGGTGGAGATGGGAGGCAGTGAAGCAGATAGCGGAGATAGTTATGAATTCCCAAATGGCCGAGGTTCCCAGGAGCTGGCCGAGCAGCAGATGGAGGCTAGCGGATGGGAAACTTCGGGGGAGGCTTCTTCTCAGGAAGATAGCGATACTAGGCTGGAAGAACGGGGCCGTTCTCATAACAGGCGCAGGGACATAGAGGAGGGCAGGAGGAGCTGGCATCTGTCCCTAGACCGTCACCGTTCGGAAAGTAGAGACTGGAGGCGCCGGGCCCTAGATCGTCGGGGGTCCCGGCCGAGGGATTAAGTACGGCCCCGTGGGAACTGATCCTCAGTTCTCCGGCCACGTCTATACTGAATAGGCGCGAAGCGGAGTGGGACCACAAGTTAACAGTGGTCATCAAGTCTTGCCTTGCTTTTGCCTTGCTTCCTGAGCCGCAGTGATTTGCGGTGCCTTGCCCTGGTTCCTGATTCGCATTGGTTTGCGAAGCCTTGTCCTGTTTCCTGATCCGCATTGGTTTGCGGAGCCTTGCCTCGCTTCAAGCTATTTGCTAATACTTTGGACTATTGACTTTATACTTTGAACACTTGCATTTATTGGACTATATACCTTTTGGATTGTTTTTATACTCAATAAAGTAGTTAGCCTTTGCTACGTCTCCGTGTGTGTGTTAAAGGGGCAGTTCTAAGTCGGCGTTTGTGACAATGTCTCCTTATGTATACACAAACATTTAACAAATATTTTTGTCTGACCATGTAGTAGCAATACCTAAAAACATGAACTGTTTTTTTTCTTTTGTGTTTCATAAAATAAATTAGGTTTGTGTTTTACTTTAATGTAATTCCTCCTTATGGAACTTTAAAAGATTGGGATGATAGTGAAGGGGGAACAGCTCACAGGAATGACTGGTGCATTAGGGAAATCAACTTTAAATTTTCCTCTTTTTCCTTTTTTTTAACTTGAATTAAAACTAATGCTGGTTTTCTATTCCAGCCCACTAGAGGGTGCTGGGTATCCAACATCCACTATTCATGTGGACAGTTTGGAGTCTGTGACTAATTCAGCAAATTATGTCTGATAGGGCTATTTCACATAGAATAGAGTTGAATGGAGGGACCTGACTTATGGAAAAATTCTGTAACTAACAGGCAGCAATTTTTTGCATTTTGGATGAATATGATAGCAACAGCATGGCAGAAATTTTTTTGTGACAGGCTACTATGGAACTGCTTTGCCAAACATCAACATACAATAGGATGATAAAATATTTTGGTTTTGCATTTAGGTTGTTTCATATTCAAGTTCTTTCCAACCCAAATGTGAATAGATTTGCAAATATGTTCAACAAGCAACTGTAAAGAAATCTCTTCTATTTGTACCAAATAAATATATTAGATACAACTTTTTGAAACATGGATAGGAACGTGTCTTACATATCAATGTTAAAAGTGAGGAACCTATTTTAGCATGAGTGTGCTTGAATGCAAGAACCAGTGTGGTGTATAATTGTTTCGGTGTTGGACACTGACTCTGGGAGGCTAGAGCTCAAATCCCTCTCAGCTGTGAAAAATCCCTGGGTGACCTTGTGCAAGTCATACTCTCATACACTCAGAAAAAAAATGAATAATTTTGCCAAGAAGATGCTAAAATAGTGTAGCTAGCTATCAATCAGATTTGAGTTAAAGTCACTCAGTAACAAAATGCTCAAATACAGAGATGTTCAAGTATCACGAAAATATCATTGCAAATTTGATAAATGTGGATTTAATAATGTGTGGGTATGAATGGAGTTGAATGGAAGGATGTATGGATGGAGATAATAATTTTGGAGACAACATCCTAAATATTAAGCCCTCCAATGACTAAACCTGCTTGCTGGACTGTAATTAAAAGTTGCTAATAAGAACTGAAAAGTAAACTCTGATAAGAAGTATGACAATGATAAGAGAAATGTTTACAGTGTTAAGAAGGAAGTCAACATAAGGCTAACACCAATCAAGAAGAATCAACATCTGGCCAGGAAACTGAGTTGGAGTCAACATATTCCAGCATGGAAGATGTCTAACAATTAGCAACTTTGGGACTACATCAGTAGAATATTCCTATAAAAGACTCAATCTAATAGTTCTCAAGTGTTGCAGGAGTCTGTTCCACCCGCTATGCTCTGGTCCATCGGAAGGAAAGATAGTGTACGTATGGAGAGTGGCGGATTAGCACAGGAGCAGTCTGGTCACTTATTGAGTATAATAACTTGGCATTGAGTATAATGCCAAGCTCTTAAACTTTGTGTTCTTAAATATATTACAACTGTACCTTCGGTTCACTTCTGATATGATAAATAAACTGCTGGAGGAAAGATGGAAGTCCACTTTCTCTCCCACCCCTCATGTCATAGCAGCCTCCAACTACAACAGGGCATTTACTTGTTGCCCTGACATCAGCATGGATTTTGTATTGTGCCAGAAGCTACATGAGAAACTGCAAGTTGCTTCGTCTGGGATGAGAGGAGCACTGGGAAGGGAGGGGGAGAAGAGAATTTATCCCCTTTCCCTTCTACTCCCTCCCTCAGTGTTCCCTTTGCTCTGGCTGAAGTCAAGGCAAGATCTCAGGCCTGATTTAAAAGTCAGTGTAGATGTGCTCCTAGTCAAAATCTAGATCCACTGCCACAGTTATCAAGATTAATTTCATATTTGCAAAAAGTGGGATCTTTTCATATACAGCTGCATGAACTCAATAGGGGCTGGCTCTACACAAATCCAGGTCCATGAACTCAATACTGGCTGGCTCTACACCAGTGGTTCTCAACCTTTAGTCCTCCAGGTGTTTTTGACTTCAACTCCCGCAATTCCTAACAGTTGATAATTTGGCTGGGATTTCTGAGAGCTGAAGTCCAAAACAACTAGAAGACCAACGTTTGGGAACCACTGCTCTACACTATATAATTACTTCAGTTTGTTACTGCTTTAACTGTTGTGGCTCAATGTGATGGAATCCTAGGATTTGTAGTTTGGTGAGGCAACAGCACTCTTTGGCAGAGAAGGCTGAAGACATTTTAAAACTGTAAGTTCCGCTATTTGTTTAATGTCATTTATGTTATTCATTAATAAAAATCATTATTAAAAAACATGTAAGTTCTGTTATTTGGTAGCATTGAGTAACAGTAGTTAAAGTGCTGTCAAACTGCATTTATTCTACAGTGCAGATGCAGCCAGTGTTGAGCCGATGTAGCCATATCCACTATGTTTGCAGGTGTAGCTTTAAGAAACAGCCGTCTCTGTTCAAAGATCTGGTGCTCTTGCTCAGCCACTGAATAAATAAATAAAATAAGACAGGGCAGATTTATTTCAAGAGTCTCGGGGACTTCCATGTAGCTGTGTTTCAGTGATCAAAGTTACAAGATGGTTTTCATAGTAAGACATAGCTGGGATGCATTTTATGAGATTAGGTGACTGAGAAGATGGCTTCAGGCCCAACTATACTTAGTGTCACTTGGGAAGATTTTTTGGGGATGTAACTTCACTGCAATACAATGCACATCAAACCCATAACTTGCAGATTTTCTGTGGTTGGGATAGTAGTTATTCTACTAATGTGATGTTTTTTTCTTGTCTTCCAAACTGAATTGAACAAATTCTTCTTCCAAAATTTTAGGTTTCATTTAAAATAATATATTTAGCTTTTTGAGTCCCCAGAAAATGCAAGCCATTGGGAAAGCTTTCCAAAATTTGCATGTTGTATGATACACTATCCCAGGGGCTGACTACAGTGTGTACTCCAACTGTTGAGTCTAAATACCCATTTTGCAAGAATGTTCTTGTCCTGTTGGACTATTTATCAGCAGACTAACTTTGGGTAATGGTTTAGCTTATTCCATTTACTAAAATCTCACAATTCTCTTTTATCTGTTGCTTACACTTCCTCCCTTCTTGGCTTCCCCTAAAGTCAGAAGTCTCAGGAGGAAGCAGGAACACTCTTTTTTTTTTTTTACAGTGAGACACCACAAAGCATACTTTTATCTAGTCATTATGTGCTCATTTTTTATTTGTTTTCCCTTGCTGCCCCTGAAACTGTAGATGCTGCTGGACTTCAACTCCATGAAGGCCTAGCTAGCCTAGCCTATTGCAAGGATTTTGATCAGCAATAAGTGGAACTTCCCTTTCCAGGCTTAAGGAATATCAGAATTGCTTTCTCTGGTTTAGAGAATAGCAGAATTTAGAGCAGTGGTTCCCAACAATTTTTTTTACCAGGGCCCACTTGACCAGGGCTCACTCTCCAACATTAGTACCAAAAGGGGCAAGGCTGGTCAGCTCTGTGGAAAGGAGCAGAAAATTTAAAAAATAAAGAGGAAGGAGGCTCATGGACTGGATTTTCGTTCTTATGGCCCACTGCTGCACCGCAGCCCACAGGTTGGAAACCACAGATTTAGAGAAGGCTGAAGTTTCACTATTCAGTATCTCTGTTTAAAAAGGATCACATAATGTATGAGATCAGAAAGATTATTGAGATGGTGGAGAATGGCAGTTAGCTAGCATAAACCAGTGGTTCCCAGCCAGTGGTACAGGTACTACTACTACTACTACTACTATAATAATAATAATAATACAGTTGATTGTAAAATGCAACCTAATTTCAGTACCACCACCAACAAAATACATAAATCACACCCATGATTCTAAGTCCCCTTCCACACAGCTGTATAAAATCCACATTGAACTGGATTATATGGCAGTGTTGACTCAGATGACCCAGTTGAAAGCAGATATTGTTGATTATCTGCCTTGGTATTTTGTGTTATATGGCTGTGTGGAAGGGCCCTAAGACTTACCCTATTTTTAGAGATGTTTATATATGGGGGAAAGCACAACTTAGAATTGAAGAAATATAATAACAATTACTTACTTACTTAGCCAATTCCTTATTGTCCTAGTAAGATTGGCCTCCAAATGCAGTGTCCTGGCGGTGGGTATATAGGTAGTTGTGGAGATCTATTCTTGACCTGCATGTTCTCCCGCAGTGAGGGCATCAGTTTCCAGGTGGAAAGTGGTCCCAGTCGGGGTTGGCTTGACCTACCTTACTCTTGGCACGTTTCTCTCTTTCGCCCACAGCTGACCTCCAACTTGAGCGCTCAAGGCTTCCCAGTTCTCTGTGTCTATGCCACAGATTTTAAGGTTGGCCTTAAGCCCATCTTTAAATCGCTTTTCCTGTCCACCAACATTCAATTTCCCATTCTTGAGTTCGGAGAAGAGCAACTGCTTTGGGAGATGGTGATCGGGCATTCGGACAACGTGGCTGGTCCAGCAGAGTTGATGGCAGAGCACAACAACAACAACCAGCAACAATTCTATTTATAATATCTTTTCCACTATCTTTTTAAAATGTAAGCCACTTTGAGTCTCCTTCTGGAAAGAAAAAGTGGGGTATAAATAAACATAATAATAATTAATTAATTATAGAACATCAAACACATCAAAGCTTAGGCACAATGCAGAAGCTTAATCCGGTGAATCAATGAGAAAAATCTTCAACTATTTATGGAAAAGGGGGAGATCCCCCTGTAGCCAGAGGTCCAAAGGAAGACAGAGGGTCGAATCTTGGAAGGGTCATGGACTTCACAGAGATCTGTATTCAGTGGAGTAGACAGCAATCCTTTGCCTATAGATCTTTAATTCCTAGGTGGTAGATACTAGGCATGAGAAAAAAGTTATGAAAATGAAAAGAAATCAGAAGGGATTCGTATGTATGGGACTTTCAAGTTTATACGATTCGCAGGGCCAATCCCGGAAGTGGACTTTCATTTCCACACTCTCTGGGCCCAAATTTTCATTAGATTAGTAACTATTTCGGATGCCCACCCAACAGGAAATTTTCCCCCTCCAAAATAGCTTTGCAGACATAACTCACAGTCAAATCGGGACCTTTCCATGCTTGGAGCCTAATTAGAGTGAAGGACCTCCTCCAGGAAGTGAAAAAGAAGCCGGAAACCATAGAGAGATCCAGATCGGGACTCCTAGAGGAGCTGGAAGACTGACGAAAAAAGCGATTTAAACACCCAGGAAGGGGGTTTAGATAGAAGGACAGAGTAGAAGGACATAAGAACTGCTGAGAGAAGGGCAGCAGGAGTGAAAAGAGCACGGAGAGGAGAAGGAAGAGTTCAGAATCAAGAAAAGCCATAGAGTTCAAACGGAGGTCCTAGACTGCTATGGTAAAACTGAATGGGAAAAAGCTAGAGTGAGGAGAACTCTACAGATTAGCAAGGCCTGCACCAGAGGTGGGCATTGGCAACTATTTTATTTAATAATATTAATAATAATATATTAATGCATTATATCTCCCTGCAAGGAAACCAAGGGAAATGTTGCCCCTTGATTTGCCTGTGCTTAAAACAGTGTCAATCCTGTTTCCCTGCTTTGCCTACTTTAGAACTACTAACGAATTTCGTAAGTAATTGCATTACATTTTAGAAATTTTTGGAAACTTTTTTGTAAGTCTTTCTATTACTAATCAAAAAAAAATCCCCCCCCCCCCCATTAGATTTTCGATTCCTTATTTTTGGGTTCAAAACCATGCCTAGTAGATACCATGCTAGCTGAGCTGTCAAAGTACTGAGGAAGATTAAACCACAGAGCCCTAATAGAAGAACCAAAACTTTGAAAAGGGCCCTTTCCTGAACTGACAATCAGTGAAGAGATCTATTAAAAGGGGGAAGAAATAGGTGAGTATTTAGGGAGATTTGAACAACAACCTGGATGGCACTGTTCTGAACTAAGGCCAGAGGGAGAAGAAAGCAAGGAGACCCACCAGAACATCTCTGGCACACACTAGGCTGGAACATGTATACACAACTTAATCACACATAGTTATGTCACCAACAGGCAGGCATGTAGCCAGGGGGGGCTAAGGGGGCTTCAGCCCCCGAAATTCTCAGGGTGGTCCGCGAAAAGGCCTTACTGGTACATTATTTAAACTGTTATGTTTATTCATATCATGATCTGATCACCATGCTCATTATATCCCACATTAATGAGGTTATTGGGATAACAATACAAAAGGTTTGCTAGGGTAGACCCTCTTCCACCCAGTCTCAGCCTCCCCGAACCAAACTCAGCCCCCCGAATCAAAATCCTGGCTACGGCCCTGCCAACAGGTTTCAAGGCACTGATTAACTGAGATCTTAAACAAAAACCTACTCAGCCACTGTTGTGGAAAATACTATAGGTGCGAATTAAGCCGAGTGGGATGACTACTTCCAAATGCAGATACTGAAGGGCACAAAAGGGAAATGTATATGGATCGCATAACTTATCTGCCTTCACCTTACCCCAAGCTTCCTTGTTTCCCTTAAGTACAGTCTTCTCATTATTGTTAAAATAAAATTCAGCTATCAGTCTGAAACTGGGGAAGTGCCATCTTGTCCTTTGCCTCAGGCCACATATGTGCTTTGGTCTTCTAGACCAAAGAAAAAAGACTGCCACAGATGCAAATGTTTTTGCAAAAAGCCAGCATGGAGGGAAGCACTAATGGAGGTTCTCCAATGAAGGAAAGGCTATCCTTTTGTTTCATCTGGTTTCTCTTATGCAGGCATGAGGGAAAGCATTTTGTTTATATTTACAAAGATTCCATGACTACTGCTGCTAATTCATTTCTTCCAATCCTGGGCTTCAGATTCCAAGGCTGCCAGACAATCTGGGATAAATAGATAATCTGGGATCGAATCCTGGGATTTAGGACAGTGTAGAGCACTTTCATGGATCATCAAAATGCAGGTCAAATAAGTGGGACAAAAATGGCAAGACCCAACAGCAAGTCCAAATGCAGACCTGTCCGCTCCGGCAAACAGTCCTCCACTGTCCTGACGCCTTTGTTTGTAGCGGATTTTAGAAATCCACAGGACGGACAAAGGATATCTGGCGGAAGTTTACTTTTTTTTTGTCTTGCTAAAAAGTCTTTATTAAGCAAAGCAACGCAGCAATGACAACAACAGCAAATAATAATTTTAAAAGTCACAAGCCATCCAACCCAAAGCAAGGACACCTTCTGGAGGAAGACCCCTACCCAACTCGATGGAGATGGAAGCCCCCTGACATTACTTTCTTGGCGTTCCAAATCAGTGTCTCTTTTGGAGGGATGTTCCTATCCGAAGCCAGGAGTTGAGTCCTAATTCGAAGTTTGCTCTTTGGGGGGGTTACAAACCATCTTAGGGACCTCCTCCCACCCTGAAACAATCCCTATTATTATATCATTGCTTCCTGCTTTTCCAGGCTTTTTGTAGCCCCCTAAAACCCTTCAAGAGCATGTTCAATGAACCCTTCCAAATAAGACCCTCTTCTCTTCCACCCTCCCCCCCCCCCAGTTTACTGTTTAAAAATTGACATTCCAAGATGTGCTGGACCTCATATGCACTCATGCAGCTATCTAAATGTACACACTAGCAGATTTCTTATTATCTCTCCTCACCCTACTCTAAATTCAAACTCTGTTTAATTTAGTAAAGATCAGGATAAAGGAATGCTTGCAGAGAGTAATCATTGTAATGGCTTTCCATTAGTGCTTCCATTTAGCTACCTGTGCGTCTGTGGCTCCATTTATTTACAGCCCAGATCCATTTCGGGATTTTAAAATGCACACATGCACTGGAGCACTCCCCACCAGGGTATACGAGTGAATTCACGTGTTTTCTGTGACTACAGGGAAATCATTATGCTGGACCTTATCAATGTGATGAGGTCCTTACTTTCTGATAAATGTATATGACTGCAGCCTGGAAACAACATACATCAGACACATTTTTTTCTGATCATAGCTTAAACATTACTGTCTCAGTTTCTGACATAATGACCTATTGTATTATACATAAAAATGCAGTAGACTAACAGTTTACTGGCACCCATGGGAATTGGTAAATGCTGGAAAAGTGTAGTTTTTGGTTGCTTGAGAGTTATTATTAAAATAGGGCTGACTAATGCTATACCCTATAATATACCATACCATAAACTCTATATTGACTTCATGTTAATATTGAAATACAGTAATTAAAAACAAATAAAGAGAATAATAATAAATAAATACTTTATTTATAATCTGTCCTATCTCCCCGAGGGGAATCAGGAAGGTTTCCAATAAAACAACAAAGTGACAAACATTCAATGCCAAAAACAACAAATAACAAATCAAACAGTGGGTAAAACAATCTCAAAATAAAATTGTAAATAGTAAAAGGTTTTCCTCTGGCATTAAGTCTAGTCAAGTCTGACTCTGGGGGTTGACACTCATCTCAATTTCTAAGCCGAAACACCGGCATTGTCCGTAGACACCTCCAATGTCATATGTCCGGCATGACTGCATGGAGCAGCGTTACCTTCCCGCCAGAGCAGTACCTATTGATCTACTCACATTTGCATGTTTTTGCACTGTTAGGTTGGCAGAAGCTGGCGCCAACAGTGGGAGCCCATTCCGCTCCCTGGATTCGAACCTGCAACCTTTCAGTAAGCAAGTTCAGCAGCTCAGCAGTTTAACCCACTGTGCCACCGGGGACTCCTAAAATTATAAATACTAATTGAAACAAATAACTAAAAATTAAACTTAAAAAAACAAACCTAACTTAATGTGACATAATTTTACTGTATTATAAAAACTGCTTTTACGTACTGTATCATAAAAAATGATTTAGATTTTTATTTAAAGTACACATTATTAATCAATTTTGCCAGTTGTTTTAGAGTTCTGGTTGCTTGAGTTCCAATAAACTGAGATTCTACTGTAGATATAGATACAGATATATGCGTGTGCATATATATATATGTATATATATATGTGTGTATATATATATATATATACATATACATATACACACACATCATTATTATTGCTGAGTGGGAAAAGAACAAACAGCAACATGGTCTCTTCCCCTTATTGACTCCTGACAGCCTTTATACTTTTTAAATGCCAATTAACAGGTGTCAGAAATGCTGGTTCTCTTACCAGGAGACCTCTGTCTGAATAACAGGCCAAGTATGTGGACGATCCCAACCTCCCAGCATAAATATCATGGCGTTTGAGCCCCCCTGGGGCCTGTGGAGTTTACAAGTATGCTGTCAAGATCCTCTTCGCTGAGAGAGCCCTTGAAGTCCTGCCAAGGAGCAAGGGGACTCCGGCACTTTTATGTGCTCCCAAACACCAGCCGTGGCTCCAGAAGTCAACCCGCTCTGTGCTCCAAACGCCGGGTGTGAATCTCAAACGCCGAGCTGACATTCCAATGGGGAGTGTAACGGCGCATGCCTGCCCAGTGATGCCAAGACAGCAGGTGACGCTGGCACAGGGGTAGCAAGGGGGAAAGTAGCTCACCGGCTTCTTGTTACATGTCCTCAGAACTCTACAGGATGGAATTAGGGACAGGGGAACAGTTATAAAATGAGGTTACAAAATCCGGATGTCCAGATCAAATTGAGATGGTTGTAAGGGATAGCATTATAGGCATAGACCATGATAACATAGCTCTCAGCGGCGAGACCGTATCCCCTTGCATCTGACTTTAGCTTATCCCAGGATGAATCACATTGCAGGCCAGTGATCCAAAACACTCTCCCAAAGTCTCTAGAGATGGCAAGGGGAAAGCATGGGGGCAGGCAGGGGATGAGATGGAGAACCAACCAGTGCATCAAATTGGGGGCTGAAGTGCAGATGGGTACATGAAACAGGATTTTGAAATGAATAATCATGAAAATTATTTAAAAACCAAAAGAGAGACAATTTTATTCTAACCTCAAATTATTTGCAATATATACATGTGAACAGAAACAAAAACTTGCTTGGAAACCCCATAAAGAAAACCAGCCAACGAACAAATCTCTATCTTTGTTTCTATTTATTATTTTAATACACCTTCCATAAATCAATGAATATGCTTCTCATTTCGTTCTAATATGATAGCACATCACTCCAATATGAGAATTGAAGCCCTTTGTGGGAGAAGTGAAGCCCTTTGATATTTCTTCTTTACTTTTGATGCCTTCTTTTTCAAGTTAAATCAGAGGGCCATGAAGCAAACATTTACCTTTTAGACCCATCACCAACAAAATAAAATAAAAAGACCAGTTTATCAGAAACAGAAGTGACCTTTCAGCTACTCCAATTAATTAATAACTTCATTAATTACTTTATAGAATTAATTACTGTATATACTCAATTATAACTAGAATTCATGGATAAGTCAAGAGCAGGCTTTGGGACCACAATAATGGATGTTTATATGCCCAAAGGATAAATCATAATATGGAGAGGGAAAAGCACCAGTGCTGCCTTAGGGAGCCAGAATGCCCCTGTTCTCCATTGCCATTTCCCCATCCATGAATTCACAAAAGGCAGAAGATGGAGAGAGGCGGGATAGTTGGTGCTTCTTTTACGTTCTCCCAGGATGGGCTAAGTGTTTCGTTTTCGCCACTATTCAGAGAAGGGGATTGTTCCTTTTTTCAGTAACAGTTAAGGTACAGTACCTATACTGACCTGTGGATAAGTCTAACCAAATGTGGGGAGATTAATTTTTATTTTATTTACAGTATTTATATTCCTCCCTTCTCACCCCGAAAGGGACTCAGGGCAGATCACAGAACACATATACGACAAACAGTCAATGTGAGTTGTATATTGACAAGACAGACAACAGCTAGAGGTATGTATTGTTTCCCATCTTTCAGCATCTTTGGAGGCTGTGCTCAGTTCTGACCACAGGGAGTGCTGTCGCTCCATCTCTTTGCCGAAGAGCATTTTTCTTTGTTTGTACCTCCCCACTTTAATGCAGTTCCTATTTATCTACTCACATATCTGTTTTCAAACTGCTAGGTTGGCAGAAGCTGGGCTGAAAAGTTAGGTGCTCACCCTGCCCCAGGCTTCAAACTATCAACCTTCTGGTTGGAAAGATTTATTGCAGCTTGGTGATTAACCTGCTGTGCTGAAGCCCAGCCCTTTATACTTTATATACAGTAATTAAGTGGTGATTTTGGCAGTCTGGCCAGCCCTAGAGTGGCAGAAAATTGGTCTCCGGGCTCCCCATGATTGCTTATTCCTGACACAACACTTACATTAGGAATGACAGACAGCTTGGGGTCCTCCAGATGTTAGACCACAAATCCCATCAGGGTTAGCCTTCATAGCAAATAGCAAGTAATGCTGGCAGTTGGGAATCTAGAGGAGTACAAGTTACTCACCCCTGGCCAGGATCCTAAGAACCATAATAGGTATGTTGCACAGCTCTAAAAAGTTTAGAAATGTGATATTATTGAAATCAAAATTATGCATCCATTAAACTTTGGCATTTTTCATTATGAAAAAAGTTTTGTCATGATCATCACATCCATAGCACATTTTAATATAGAATGCTTGCAATTCTTTTTAAAATTGAGTTCTATTGATTTTAAAAGTTTACCTTGTACAGAATAATTTGCAGTAACATCACATGTTTGCTCAGGAGTAAGTGCCATTGAATTAAATGAGGTTTACTTTTAGATAAAGAGCTATAAAAACACAGCCCTATTCATTGTTCCTGTTCATATATGCAGTGTGCAGTAGCCAGATGAACAAGGAGACAGGACTCATGCACTATTAACACTTTTATGGAAGCAAAATTGTAGGCATTGGCTTCCACTGAAAGCACAATAAGATCAGGTTAGATTGACCACTGCTCTGTTTTCATACAAAGCAGCTTTCTAACAGAACCTGTAAAAATCCTCTTTAAGGCTATATTTCCTAGAATTTTCCTGGCTTAATAATTCTGGTAGGAATAGTATTTTTTTCCTATTTCTCCTTTCTGATTATCAGACAGGATAAAATATTGTTCCATGAAAGTTTGGAAAATGTAGCAACTTCTCTGCCAGAATGCAGTGTTATTAGAAGGAAATATACCCGAATCGTGTTCATCAAATGATCAAATAGTGCTTGCACACTCAAACACATGAGCTGAGATCCTACATTATGTTTACATTGAGGAAATCTGCACTCGCATAGTCCAGTGACAGTTGCACTCTTATTCTCTTATGTACCTTCAGCTGAATGCCAACATTGTACAACCAACTGCATATCTGCAAATGTGCTTGCTGTTTTCGCAGCTGCGGTGAATCAAGTGGTGCATTGAAGAAACAGATGAGTACTTAAACACTGTCTAGTAATATGCAATTGTGTTGTATGCAATTGTATGTAAAATGGTTACACTTGATGTGAATATGGATACCTCACCATGACCCTAAAAGCATTTCCACATAAATGAGGAAACCCAATTTTTGGTGTGTGCCTTCAAGCCATTTCTGACTTATGGTAAACCTATCACAAGTTTTATAGGGGAAATCCAAGTGGGTTTCCATGGCCAAATGGGAAATTGAACCAGGGTCTTCAGGGTTGTAATGCAATTCTCAAACCATTATACCATGCTGGTTCCTTGAGGGAAGCCTACTTACAAATAAGCACTGCCCATATGTCATGGTTTGAAAATACCCTTATTTACTAATATTTAGAAATAACATAAATGAATGTTAAATTAAATCTCTTTTAAGGTGGCCATCTTGAATTAAGAATAAATTGCTAAATGTTACTAGATCCGTGTTGGGCACACATGCATTCACACACAAAATCTCAGATGCACTATCCCTTCCATTTGTAAGGAGTATTTTATTGTTAATATAGTGTAATTGATATACTCAGTAGGATTATATCTCCTACATGTATAAATGGCCCCCTTTGGGGGATTTTGTGGTTTATAGTCCTTACAGTAATTATTCCAGTCTCTGGCTTATTGTTGGTCTTTTTGTTTGATTTTAATTTTCTGAGTGAATCAAAATAACAAGAAGAAAAACTATGCAAGCACTGAGATGTACAGCATTGAAATAATATTTCATAGCAGTATTGTGGGGGGCGGGGGGGGGAATCCTGAATTGGAGAAATGATATGATAGCTTGTCGGGTCTTTTAGCATTTTTAATTGATAGGGGTTTATTGTTGTTTTATGTGTAATTGAGTTAATATTATTGTTAGTAATGTAACCTTTTATATTTTGTTTTATGTTATTGTGTGCAGAAAACTCCAAAGTAATTTGGACTCTAGTTTTTGAGGAAAGTTATGGGGCAGGGAGATGATGATGTTGCTCTCACCACTGAAAGCTCTCCACATTGCAAAATGGTGATCAGAAGCTTGCACAGGACACAAAAACTGTTGGACACCCATCCCATAATTGGGACTATTTGAACGACAACAAAAACCCTTTTTGGTATCCTACCACCATCTTCCCGGAGTGACTCAGGACAGCTCACATGATACACTCAGTAGTGCCACACAATAACATAAAACAAAATATAAAAGGTTAAATTAATAACAATAATATTAACTCAATTACACATAAAACAACAATAAAACCCCTATCAATTAAAAATACTAAAAGACCCGACAAGCTATCATATCATTTCTCCAATTCAGGGTCGTCGTCCCCCTCCCCCCTCCCCCCAATACTGCTATGAAATATTATTTCAATGCTCTACAATTCCAAATTACTTTGGAGTTTTCCGCATGTGTAAGTTCCCCCAATGAAGTGGTTCATGCCATGGCCAGCTTAGATATCTTGGGTGAGGAGCTGCTAGAAGGGTCAACAGAGGAGCTGGAGGCCAGCAACTTCCCGCAGTCTTCCCTGCCTCACTGAATCACTTCCCTGCATTCTGTACAAGCTCCTCTAGAGCTATGGTTCCCAACCTTTGGTCTTCCAGTTCTTTTGGACTTCAACTCCCAGAAATCCCAGACATTTTACCAGCTGTTAAGAAATTATAGGAACTGAGGCCCCAATAACCTGAAAGACCAAAGGTTGGGAACCACTGCTCTAGAGGAAGCTGAAGCACACACGTCTGAGCAAGCTAGGGTCTTCCAGCTGGTTAACCATGCCTACACCTCTCAAGCCTTGGAAAGAATAGGGAAGGTATCACAGATTTCAAAGATTAGCAGAGAAACAATCTGTAATCAAGCAGCAGCTGAAATCTTAAGATAAAAATCTCCCAGTATTGTGACTCTTTGCAGTGAACAATGTTATTCCCTGATTTGAGTCCAATGCTCTCTGCTGTTTCTCTGTTTGTTACTCAAGGACTCCTGACTTTATCTTCTAGTAATCTGACTTTAGGCTCTGGCATCTTTGTTTGTTTGAACTTCATGCTTCTGACTCTGGACAAGACTCTTGGATATTCTACTACTTTCCAAGGACTCTTGTAATTAGCATTTCTTACCCTGGACTGCTGACCTTGGCTATTTCAGTGAGTTTATTTGAACTTTGCTTCTCCATTGCACTTTGTTAATGACAGTCCAGTGTAGAACATTTGCATTCAGTGCAAGATTATGGGCACAGAGGTGCACATGCCCTACCCTTATGCATGTGAATATGCATGGGCATGCATGAATGTGAATGGATGTGTATTCCATTGAATATTTGGTGTCTTAGTTCTGTTGCACAACCTCAACACAAAAGTTTCGTAGCACAATTACTGAGCAACTACATGCAAATCTCTAGAGATCACAGAATCATCCTGGCAGATCAAGATTTCCATAGGGCTATTCTCTCAGGTTTTTAAAAAAGTATATTTAATTTACAATATTTCTACTTTCATAGTGAGAAGAAGGGGTGACTATACTCACTTCTTGTTTGTGGATGTAGGCAATGACCATTCCCTGAACATTTAACAACAATGGCATTGCTCAGTTGTCATTCAAGGAGACTCTGCCTGCTAATTTGATTTCTTATATAACTGAGTCAGAAATTGTACATTCCCAGAAATGTCTGTCATTTTGGAGTGGGGTAGGAAATGAATGAAAGTCTTTTGGCGTATGGGACCTTTTTGTCCTTTACAGATGCTTCAGTCATCAGCACATGACTCCGCCTGCAAGAACGTGGGTTGGTATTCACAAAGGAATGCAAAGGAGCTCCAGGAGCTTTGCTTCTCCTTTCGTGACCATGTGTCACTGTGATTCCCCTTCAGAGAGTCCCAGAAATTTTATACTGCACTGAACTTTAATGGTGTCCCCAGCTAAGTTCTCTCATAATTTAGTAACTGGCTAGGTCATTTTCTCTCTAAACTACAACACTTCGTCCACATCCCTGGCAAAATGAGCACCAGCTCAGCATTAGATTTTAGCTCAAAAATAAATATGCATTAAAAAAAATAACTTGAAGGAAAGGGGGAGAACTTCTTCAGTAGGACCATAAATTCATGTGCTGATATCGGACACATGTTGAAAAAACCATGTTAATCTGCTGGTGTAATTACTGCAGTTGGCTCTTCATTTGATACGATGCATTATAAATATAGATTTTGCTGAAGAGGAAGGGCATTTAGGAAATCTCCCTCGTTATTTCAGAGGGAGAGTTGTCAGTTGTGCTGACTTTGAGGCCAACCTGAATGCCCAGAGCAACCAAAACTTCTTTGTGTTTCACTCCTTTTCTTTTTTCTTTTTCTTCTTAAGTTTGCCATGTTTTCTTAAGGAACCTTTTTTGTGAACTTAGAAAAAAGCAGACTCAATTAGAATCATAAAATCATAGGGTTGGAAGAGACTTTGTGGGCCATCCAGTCCAATCCCCTGCCAAGAAGTAGGGAAATTGCATTCAAAGCACCCCTGACATATGGCCATCCAGCCTCTGTTTAAAAGCCTCCAAAGAAGGCACCTCCACCACACTCCACTGCTCAACAGCTCTCACAGTCAAGAAGTTCTTCCTAATGTTCAGGTGGAATTTCCTTTCCTGTAGTTTGAAGCCATTGTTCTGCATCCTAGTCTCCAGAACAGCAGAAAACAAGCTTGCTCCCTCCTCCCTATGGCTTCTCCTCACATATTTATACATGCCCATCATGTCTCCTTTCAGCCTTCTCTTCTTCAGGCTAAACATGCCTAGCTCTTTAAATCGTTCCTGATAGAGTTTGTTTTCCAGACCCTTGATCATTTTGGTCGCCCTCCTCTGGACACATTCCAGCTTGTCAACATCTCTCTTCAGTCGTGGTGCCCAGAATTGGACACAGTATTCCAGGTGTGGTCTAACCAAGGTAGAATAGAGGGGTAGAATGACTTCCCTGGACACTATACTCCTATTTATGCAGGCCAAAATCCCATTGGCTTTTTTGCCACCGCATGACATTGTTAGCTCATGTTTAACTTGTTGTCTATGAGGACCCTAGCCTGCTTTCTGCCATGTAGGTAAACACATTCATTAAATCCTTGTTAGACTAATAGAAGGCAGATTATGAGGAGTCAGAGATTGATTGATAAATGAGATTGCATTGAGCCACGGCAGTTAAAGGGATGCCAAACTGCATTAATTCTCCAGTTTAAATGGGTGCCCATTCTTTCCCTTCTCTGGGAGAGTGATCTTCTGAAGTGGAGAGCTCCAACATTCAAAATTATCTCTATGAGCAGAAAAGTTGCCCCTCTCCATTATTCGGATAGCAATTGGAAATAATGACTGAATGGGGAAGCAGTGGTGTTCTCCATTTCTGCATGTTATTCCCCACACTTCCCAGGCACTTGAATAGGACTGTAGTTTCACCTAATTCAAATTTGGGGTGTGGGCTTTTCTGTTTCATCTCCTCTCTGTGACACTGACTTGCAACCTTTGACCTGCTTTGATCCTCCTCCTCTGCTCTGTTTGGAGTTGTTGCTCTTTGCGCCAATGAATCTTGGATTTCTTGACTGGCAAGACAATGGACGTCATTGTTGCTTTAGAGCAAACGCACAAGCCAAGTCAGTGAGACTTAGGGTGAGAAAACTGAGTAAGAGTGGGGATGGGACATCCCCTCCCACACCATCCTTTCGCAGGGAAATCCTTACTGAGCCAGGACACTGAATCACCAATTTGATAAAGTCAGTATTCACTGCATTACATTGCCTCTCAAGATCAGCTATAAAATTCCATCTGATTAAATTGTAGAAGTTCCAATGACTACTGAGAAATTTAGTCCATGATACATGGGTTGAAAGGACGGAGCTACCAATGAGTCAGGAAGCAAACAGAGGATTCCTGTCTCAAAAGAGCAGGCCTGCTATATTTATCCCCTGTCTTGTGATTCACGAGACTTTATTTTTATTTATTTTTAATTGCTGCTGCCCACTAATTTGCGCCCTGGTAAGAACAGAGGACAAGAAGTTTGACTCAACCGTTGTGCCTCAAGGCTATTTTTGAAATCTGCAGCACTAAGCTCAATGAAAAGACCATTGATTTAGTTTAACGGCTGGGTTATGATAGTGCAAGTTTACATTTTCTTTTTGTTTATATTTCCTTCTTTTTTAATTATTCAAAATGCTTCTGTTTTTCAAAATGTTTTTTCTTTCTCAGCTTTTTTTTTTTTGGTATTTTCTTTCACGCCGCACCCCATTGTAGTTGCCAAGGTTTGAAGCAACTTTTATCACCTCAAAAATTACTGGCATATAGATAATAATTGTATTTAGTTTTTAATTATGTAGTTATTTCAAAATAATTTTCAACCACTAATCTAGTCAGATTTCGTAGATGGAAGAGGAGGCATCGTATCCATTGGCTCAGACTGCAAAACGTTGGTTTTAAAAAAATAATCTTTATTGAATATTTTTCATAATTCATAATAAAAACTTTGAAATCATATAAAGAAAAAGAGAAGAGAGAAGAAATATTAAGAAAAGGAAAAAAGTAGTAGTATATTGTGTAAAGAGGGGAAAAGGATAGTGGGTAAAAGGGGAAGAGGTGAGGGGAAGAGCGGAGGGGAAAGATAAAAAGAGAGAAAAGAAAAAGAAAAAAGCGAAAGAGAGAAAGGGGAAATGGTGATGTCCTCAGTCCTGCTTCCGGGCTTCTTCAAGGAGGGATTCTTCCTTTTCCTTCTTTTTCAGCCTTTATGGTTCTTCTCATCTTCTTTCTCCCTTTCTTCTGTAGATTCTTCTTTTGGTGTGTGAGAGATTTCTATTCTTATAGTTATTTTACCTTTTATTCTTACTTTAAATATTCGATTATCAATGTCCAATCTGTCTCTTTCCCTATTTTTCCTTTGTATTTGTGTAACAAATAGGTTAATCTGTTCATGTTTCTTATGTCCATAATCATTTTATTCCAGTCTTCAATTTTAGGTGTTTCACTTTTTCTCCATGATCTAGATTGCAAAATGTTTGATGTCAGCCTTTTTTGTCGTTGTTTATTCATTTGGTCGTTTCTGACTCTTTGTGACCTCATGGACCAGCCCAAGCCAGAGTTCCCTGTCAGCCGTCACCTCCCCAGCTCCTTCAAGGTCAAGCCAGTCACTTCAAGGACAACATCCATCCATCTTGCCCTTGGTTGGCCCCTCTTCCTTTTTCCTTCCATTTTCCCTACCATCATACTCTTCTCCAAGCTTTCCTGTCCTCCCACAAATGTACCTAGCATGGAAGAACTACAATGAATCTCAGAGGGAGCAAAAGTGCTTCACACACTTCACACGTCTTAGCAAAACATTGACCCCTTCCACACTGTCCTTATATTCTAAGATCTGCTCCCAGGTTCTCTGCTTTGAACTATTTTAGATGAGTCTCTGCTGCAAGATAATCCTGGATAAGAAGGTAATCTAGGATTAGATCCTGGAATATAGGACAGTGTAAAAGGGGCTTGAAAGGCTCAGTAGGGTTGCAGTAACTCATGGTCTCACACCCATAGTCCTCATCCTGAACTGTACCAGAGTATACCACAATATTGTAGCTAAGATATTTGATAAATTCACAAGATCAATAACTATAAACACCCAGCAGCAGTGAAAACAATAATGCATACTTATAGTGTGTGCAAATGAAATCACATGATTTGAAGCCTCATCAACTGGAGTGCATGCTCATTAGAAGGTTCAAAAAATACATTAGCATAGAGTTAGCTTTGTATATTAATACAGTACATGTAAGATAGGCTTATGAAAATGTTTTTGGTTGAACTAACTAACTACAGGGATATTTTTATTTTTAAAAATCATAAATTTCTGATGAAACACTGCACAAAAAATAGAGTCATGTGGGTGTCACCCTCCGCCCCATGGCATTACCCAATATGCCATGGACCCTTTCCCCAAACCTTCCTAGTGATGCTATTGTGGAGAGTGGGCTCAAAATTAATGAACCAGAAATGGGACTTTAAAGAATATGGAGTAGGTCACTGGGGCAGCACAGTGTGAACACCCCTTTTTAGCTTTTAAACAATCAATAGAGATTCATTATTGGCTTTTGGGAAAGTTCTGCATGACTTCCACTCTGTTTGAGTTTCTCCCCTTTTGCTCTGCTGTGCTTGGGATTCCTTAAGACCAAAGAAACAAATGAGCAACAGATCTGAGACATAGTTTTGCACGAAGACAGAGCAAGACTTTATGTTACTTTTCAGCAGGCAGCATAGCATAAACTTTGTCCTGGCCAATTATCTTTACAGTCTGGAAATTCCTACATGACTCAGATCCTTTATTTTGACCTACTGCAACATTGTGCGATCGGCCTTGCTGTATGGGAAATACCTTACACATGGTGTATCTGTCCCTGCCAGTCAGGCATTGTTGAAGCATTGTTAAAGATCATGTTCTGCTATATTGTCTGTTTTATATTTATTCTCAATTTATAGATCTGATCTTGGAAATCTTCCCAGGCAGATCCAATAACAGTTATACCTCTCTCATTCTTTCATAATCCTCTAAAGAATCTGTGCTGAAGGTTGCAAAGTTCTGTATACTAGCAAGTAGGTCAAATTCCACCATTACTCCCTCTAACCCTAGTGATTGTCACTAAATATTGATTCAAAAGCATTATAAATCCCTGTATGTTGGAATTACCTGTTAACTTTTAACCTTTATTCCCCACTATGTTCTGATTTTGTCCTCTTATGAATTATATGTTATCATCATACAATTTAATAAATAGAAGATAAATGACTTGTCTACATTTGTGACTCTACGATCAGGGTTTAGGTACTCTTAAATTATTTTACTAATACTTCCTATGCTACTCTTCATACCATCTTTTTTGTTTTGTAGATATAAACCTAGTTGGACCATCCTTATGCCCTGGATAGAAAATATACTGTGTGCTCACATATTCTTTTCTCAACTCACAATTCGTAGGTTGTTCTCATAATAGTTCACCATGTCTATAGTGGACAAATGATGGTTATTGCTGACTTCTTAACCATGGTTTGCCATTATGGTTTATACTATGTTTGATGGAATGGAATTGAATTATTTACGTATTTGAAACATTTATATTCCGCAGTTCTCATTCTGAAGGAGACTCAGGATGGAGCACAATATATACTGTATATACGGCAAGTATTCCATGGTGGGACATAAAATAACTATAAATATACACAAACATTAAAATCAGTTATATCTACTTTAAAATCAGCTGTTTAAAACCATCTCAAGACACCATGCTGGCTATGGTCATCGGAGTAGGTTCCCTATTATTGCACCATTACACTGCCCCAAAGGCTTGGTCCCACAGACAAGTCTTTACCATCTTTCTGAAGGACAAAAGGTAGAAGGCTGATCTAATCTCACCACGAAGGGAGTTCCATAGCCATGGGGCAATCAGTGAGAAGGCCCTCACTCTCATCCCCACAAAACGTGCCTTTGAAAATGGCGGAACCAAGAGCAGGGCCTCCCCAGAAGATCTTAGTCTTCACGGTGGCACTAGGGACCTTATCAAACACAGTCTTCTCTGTGTCTTCTCTCCATTTTTAGGTGGAGGCCATCCCACTTCTGGTGGTTGCCTGTGCATATATACAAAAGAATAGCTGCTATTACCACACAGCAAACCAGATAGAGGACCAATAAGGAAGCAATAAAGGACAATATTCAATATTCAATTATTCATTGGTCACTATAGTATTACATACATACATATATATACTCACGAACTAAATCAAACATGAACAAGGTTACATCCGTCAAATAGTCAGTAATAGGTCAGAAGAGCCAAATTAAAGTTCATAACAATTGAAGGGTATCATCCCAATAACGAAGTCAAATTAGAGAGTGGAGCCACTCAGTTCATGGTAGGGGCCGGGTTGACGGAAGTCACCGGGTTCCCGCTCCGTTTCGCGCCTTCAGGCGCTTTGTCAAAACCCAAAATGTATGGTCAGGCGTATAGGGCATCCACACATCTAAAACAATGAGAAGGTACAGGCAATAGCAAGCAGTCCAATCCAAAGACCATATTATGCAATTTACAAATATAATGCGCAATGATACATGCAATCATTGCGCATTATATTGCATGTCAAGGCACATGCAATCAGGCACGGGCCAAACTCAAGGGAGTAAGGCACCGTGTAAACAGAGTATAGCGTATTTAACACAATGCAAGTAATTAGATAATATAATACACCAGGTAGAGGGAACATACAGAACAATAGGTCATTAATTAAGCAAAGCCGAAATGGATAAACCTTCATTTAACCCGTAAGGGTGTTCGGTGGAAAGGGCGGAGATCAAGCGGGTTTCTGCACGTAAAAGCGCTAAATGGTGATCAGAATGGGAGTTAAAGGGAATTTTTTCAATGCAGGTGAATTTGAGGTCTTCAGGGCGATGTTTAAAATCAAAACAGTGGGAGTACAGGACAGAATCCCGTTTGCCCAATCTGACATTAGACTTGTGTTCAGAAATGCGTAATCTAAAGGCTCTTTTGGTTTGGCCGATGTAAACAAAGGGGCGGGGACAACAACATCTGAGGGCATAGACAAGCCTGGAGGAATTGCAGGTCGCGAAACACCTGACTGTGACTTCAATATTAGCATGTTCATTCCTGATAATACGATCCCGGCTGATATTCCTACATGCACTGCAATGGCCACAATCCTGAGAGCCAGGAGTGAGTGAGCTAGTTAAAGGGCGCGATCCAAACGTGGAGTGAATAATTAAATCTTTAATATTGCGGGTGCGCTTGTATGCAGTTAAGGGAGTTTTTCCAAACCTGGAATGTCGGAAAGTAAATCCCAATGTTTAAGTACAATTCTTTTTAACTGGGTGCAATGCGGGGTTAATGTCAAGGGCCATACTATTCTATCTACGGGAGGTTTTTGTTGGGACCGAAGTAATGAGGTTCTGGGGATGTTCGAGGCCTTGTTCTGAGCTTTGAGTAGGGAGCGTCGAGGGTAACCCCTATGAGTAAGTTCCGTGATAAGGGAATTAGCAGCCCTTTCGTAATCCGCATTTAGTTCGTGAGTATATATATGTATGTATTAGGCATGTTTTAGAATCCCAAAATGGCGATTCTTATATCAAATGGGGGGGGGGATTTTTTTTGTTTAGTAAAAGAAAGACTTACAAAAAAAGTCCAAAACCTTCTGAAATGTAACTTAATTACTTACGAAATTCGTTAGTAGTTCTAAAGTAGGCAAAGCAGGGAAACAGGACTGATACTGTTTTAAACACAGGCAAATCAAGGGGCAACATTTCCCTTGGTTTCCTTGCAGGGAGATATAAAGCATTAATATATTATTATTATTAATATTATTAAAGGACAGGGTTCCTTTGCAGGGACACATATAATGCATTAATATATTATTATTATTAATATTATTAAAGGACAGGGTTCCTTTGCAGGGACACATATAATGCATTAATATATTATTATTATTAATATTATTAAATAAATGCCTAGGCCTACCTCTGGTGCAGGCCTTGCTAATCTGTAGAGTTCTCCTCACTCCATCTTTTTTTCCCCATTCAGTTTTACCATAGCAGTCTAGGACCTCCGTTGGAACTCTATGGCTTTTCTTGATTCTGAACTCTTCCTTCTCCTCTCCGTGCTCTTTTCACTCCTGCTGCCCTTCTCTCAGCAGTTCTTATGTCCTTCTACTCTGTCCTTCTATCTAAACCCCCTTCCTGGGGTTTAAATCGCTTTTTTCGTCAGTCCTCCAGCCCCTCTAGGAGTCCCGATTTCGGGCTCTCTATCGTTTCCGGCTCCCTTTTCACTTCCTGGAAGAGGCCTTCCACTCTAATTAGGCTGCAAGCATGGAAAGGCCCCGATTTCACTGTGAGTTATGTCTGCAAAGCTATTTTGGAGGGGGAAATTTTCCTGTTGGGGGGACATCCGAAATATTTAATAATCTAACGAAATTTTGGGCCCAGGGGGTGCGTAAAAGAAAGTCCACTTCCGGGATTGGCCTTGCGATCCGTATAAACTTGAAAGGCCCATTACATACGAATCACTTACGATTTCTTTTAATTTCCGTTTCATTTTTCTCATGCCTAGTATGTATGTAATACTATAGTGGCCAATGAATAATTGAATATTGAATATTGTCCTTTATTGCTTCCTTATTGGTCCTCTATCTGGTTCATATATGTCTTGCCAGCATCTGAAAATGTAGAGGAGACTCCGTTTTCAGGAGTCGGGTACTATCTGACTCCTAGCTGGAGAACACAGAGTCAAAGTGGAGAAATAATGGGAAATAGTGGGAAATAATGTGGGACGGGAGGCCATCCCAGAAGACAGGGAGAAATGGTAGGAAACGAAGGAGCATGGTTCCCGCTGCTTCCCCCCACTTTCCCCCTGCCCATCTGATGAGGTCCTAATACTTTTTCAGATGCAGACAATACAGCATATTTTGTTACAAAACCCAAATGGAGAGAAATAAATTACCATGGATTAAAAGAGGAGAAGGAAGCATGTGGACCTATTGAATTTTATCAGAGTTTGGAATCTCACATTCCAACACATTTTCCAATAACTGTTCCATGGATTGATTTTCCAGAAGATATCGCATACATACACAGACACACACGAATGGCGAATTATGCAAACAAGTCCTGCTGTCTGGCACTATGCCGTCACACCAGGTCTGTTTGAAATTAAAACTGGCAGATGTGTTGTCCTTTTTACCTGGTGGACTGCAGAGCGCTTGCTGAAAAAGCTAGGTGGTCTGGCAACCCAAAAAACACTCCAAAATAAAGTTGAAAATCAAACAGTTTATTCAATAACAAAGACTTTGCAGGACTTGGCACAGCTTCTTAATGGTTGCAAAAAACAAAAAAAAGACTGGAAATGCCTTGGGTTGTTGCTCAAAAGATTCCCACTGCTTCTTTTTGGATGGCAGGAAACCAGATATTTCCCACCCTGCTCCTAGGTGTTTGGTTGAAGGAACCACTCCTATCCCCCTCTAAACCTAAGCTCAGTCCAAAAGGTGACCTAAAGCTGGGCTGGTAACCAGATGTCTATCCTATACAGCATGCAAAGCCAGTCTCTGCAAGGTACCATAAACTCATCTGGTTCCAGCAGTCCCCCAGCTAATGGTCAAGCAAATAGCAATCAGCAGGTCAGCATGCAGGTTAGCACCCAGTAAGCACCCAGTAAGCACCCAGTACTTACGGTGACCCTTTCGGAGCCAATCCTGGCTGGCCATAAACACATCTGCCAGTTTTAATTTCAAACAGACCTGGTGTGACGGCATAGGCACAGAAGCAAGATATAATCCCAGTTGATGTTCTGATTAATATCAACAAAATGAAAATGGTTGAAAACAGAAAGTTTGATTTCTTCAATTTTTTTATTTTATTTATTTATTATTATTCACACTTATCAGTCACCACTCCCAGTGTGTTTATGATGTTAAATCCAACATCACACAAGGATATATTTTGTGTTTATGATGTTAAATCCAACATCACACAAGGATATACAGTATTAGCAAGCAACCTGGGTCTGTCTTTACCCTCTTTTGCCACAGACTGCCACAACTCACAAAAATATGCTCTGGAAGGTTCCCACTCTTCCATTTTACATTTATCTAGGCATACATGAATGGGGAACTGCCTCCCTCCCAGTTTCACTGCCAGAAGTAGTTTCATCAGTGACATTCTATCATTGGATCTAACATTATCTCTTTATATTTTTAGCTCGCTTTACCTTGAAGGGTCATGGTGAATGACATGTATGATCAAAACTCAAAAGGCATTTAAGAAAATGCTCACATCTCAATACAGAGATAAGCTCTCTTTCATCACGAGAACTTATGGTAGACAATGCCCTTCAAAATGGTCTGCGAGCATTGCTTCATTCCAACCACTGTACTCTTCTAATTTTCACTCGCTAGACTTTTCCTGAGTAGAAAGGAAACTAATCAGTTCTGTGCAATCTCAATAACAATGTAAAAAAAAGTATGTGATCAAATTCCCAAGAGTTATTTTGCCACTGACCCTTTAAAGGTCTCAGGAGTAGGTAGAAGTGGATAGCTATTGGAGAAATCAACAGTCAAGACCAAAGATTCAGCTAGAACGAATCAATAGATCAGAGCAAATGAAGATACAGGATCCAGAAGAAATCCAGAAGTCAGGACCAAAGGACAAACAAAATATAATGAGGAAAAAATTTGAGGAAGATGTGACTTATATTCTTCCCTCTACCTATTCCTTCTATATGCATGTCTGTCTATAATCTTTCCATTCAAATGCTTTCCTATATGGGGAAATACATCAGCCAATCAGGCTGCATTGAATCAAACCAAACCTTAGGAACACTAAATTGCCTACAGAGAGGGTGTCTACATTGGGCAGGTTAGTATGATGTAAAGCTCCATTGGAGTAGGCCCAGATTCTGAATTTAGATTCTGAATCAGAGGCCATTGTCTAAATTACTCAGGATCACACCCAGCTGTGCTGATCTGTCAATTCCTTCTTGCTGTCATGCAGGTGCTTCATTCTGAAATCATCAGAGGTGTTCACAATGGCCAGACTTTGATAGAGCTCCATTGCCAGGAGGAGGAGGAGCAGTCATGTGACCGTGATACAGTGAACCCTTGCTCCTTCATAGTCCGTGTATCGCAAACTCGCTGTTTCACAGGGTTTTTTTTTTAAAAGAATTTTGCCCTCCTTACCTTCCACTTCTTCCTCCTCCACGCCACCTGGGGCCTCTTGCTGGTGCTTGGGCCCCATGCATCATAACAGCAAAAGGCCCAGGCAGCGAAGAGGATGAGGATGAGGAAGGTAAGCAGGGGGAGGGGGGAAGAGACACCCCCCTCTCCTGCCTTACCTTCAGCTTCCTCCTCCTCATCGCCACATGGGGTCTCTTGCTACTGCCTGGGCCATGTGACTGAGGAGGTGTTGCGGGGCCCATGGGGCAGCAAGAGGCCCCATACGGCGACGAGAAAGAGGAAAGTAAGGAGGGTGAGGAGAGAAGGTGAGGGGGCATCCCTACATTGCAGAATTTCACTTATCTCAGGTGGTCCAGGAACATAACACTCGCAATAAGTGAGAGACCACTGTACAGGCATGTAGCCAGGGGGGCTAAGGGGGCTTCAGCCCCCCCCCCCCGAAATTCTCAGGGTGGTCCGCGAAAAGGCCTTACTGGTACATTATTTAAACTGTTATGTTTATTCATATCATGATCTGATCACCATGCTCATTATATCCCACATTAATGGGGTTATTGGGATAACAATACAAAAGGTTTGCTAGGGTAGACCCTCTTCCGCCCAGTCTCAGCCCCCCGAACCAAACTCAGCCCCCCCCCCCGAATCAAGATCCTGGCTACGGCCCTGCCACTGTACATTCCCTTTTCATGTGCTGGTGCCAGTATCCATTTTCAACAGCATATATGAGGGAATCGGGTCCGATCCTCTAGTTCAGACTGCCCCAAAGCTTCAAAATACTTTGCAGTTTCCAGAAAACTCCAGAGTATCTACCAACTTTGTCAAAAAATAAGGCAAAGACAGTTTAAACTAAATAACCCTGCATGATCCTCACCAGAAGCCATTGTCTTCTATGGGGACAGGCGTCAGTCCATTCATAATGGGTATGAGGCTTAGAATCAGTTTAGGAAAGTCCAGTATGTAGTTGGGTGGCTCAACCAGAGCAGACCACCATATAGGAAATCCAAAGTTTCCAGTTAAAGCCTCAACAATGGGTTACCAGCTCACTTTTTCTGAATTTGAGCTCTAGCACAGAATCAAGTTAGTTATACTCTGATTATGCCTGCATAGATTTAAAACATATCTCTTTTTTTTTAAAGGACAAAATGTGTTGCCAGTTGCTCAACAACAATAATACTCCAATGAATTGCCATATGAGAACAGATGCAGATCGCTGGACTGTGATATGTCCCTTCACACTGCCTGACAATACTGAACGTGCATTAAACTGATGCTCTTGGGAAGCCAATCCTTTACATGGAATAAAGAGTTTAATATTACAAAGGATGGTCTTACAGCCAAGAGCACTCTGAAACCAGGTGCAGATCACTAGATTTGAACAGTTTCTTCTTGAGTAGATGCTGAAATTACTTAACTTTTTGTACTGTATGTGTGTGTATATATGCCTTCAACTCACCTGCTTACTTATGGCAGCCCCATGAGGAATGCTCAGAGGTGGTTTCGCCAATTCCTTCCTCTGTAATATACCCACAGCACATGTTTTTGTTGGTGGACTCCCGTTCAAAGTCTCACCTAGCTTAGCTTCTAAAATCAGACAGGATATGTTGCCTTTGGGGTAGTTAGGCAATGTACTTTATGAATCACATCTAATTAAGTCTTCAATTCTTCATCCAAACGATGCCTCAAGAAAGCAGGGATATTCCAGTTTACACTGGATAAATTTGACACTTGCAAAGATCCATACCTTAAGCTAAGGTCCATATTTTTGCAGGGGCTGTGGGGACTGACACCCAGGACTGCTTCCCCGGTCTTGAGGGTCAATCCCCATAGCCATCCAGTTCTTTAGACTCCTGGAGATTACCCGAGGAGCCTGCTGGCAGCACAGGCCCCTCCGAGGAATACTCCTGGTATACGAAAATGATGCATCAGGAGGGGGGAGAGAAAGAAATCCCCCCCCACTTCCAGACACATCCTTTTTGTGTTTCAGGAGAGCTCTCAACCTGGGGGGGGGGGTTGTACTGCTGGCAGGCCCCTCGGGTACATTTTTGTGAAGTAAATGGGGGGCTGGAGGAGAACTAGATGCTCTTCTGGGATGGCATCTAGCCACCCCTCAAGGGAAAGCCCAGCATTTGTGGAGGAGATGGGGACAGCAAGCCGGGAGAAATTGGGTTAAAAAAACTCAGTTCCTTCTGGGTTTTGGGGTAGTGTAGAAGGGCCCTAAGACCATTCTTCCTTTAAAAATGTCATCAATCCCAAATAGAGAAATGCCAGCAATCCGGAGTTGCCTAGAATTTTTGACATAACAGCAGAAAGATGATTATTTGATATTTCAGCTATCCAGATCACTCTCTGTAAAAATGAATGGCTAGTATCAGACATTTTTTAGTTGGCTCAAGTCTGGATACTTGGTACCAGCATAGGGGATTTTAAAAGTTATTATTTAGTTTAATTTTTAAAAGTTATTATTCCATTTTTTAAATAACCTAGATCACTCTTACCATATAAATCAAGTGCAATCAACCAAATTAGACAACCATGAGTTGGCTAGATTTTTTTTCTTAGTACAAACTAACAGATAATGTTTTAAATATTTTAACTTGTTGTAAGTGTTTAGTAGCTGAAGGTAGTTCACATGCTGCCTAATTATCCACACCCAAAGGCAAGGACATCATAAGGTGGACCTATAGATCCAAACAATTATTTTTTTAGTGAATTCATTTGCAATTAATTCAGTTGTATTTCTTACATAATAGCTGCCATGCAAATATACCCTACAAAATATGTTACCTGTCTGAACTGTTAGTTGTGTAGTATCCAAATAGCGAAAAGAAGCTAGATATATGTTCTGCACTAAGAATGTGAAAATCTCCCACTTTTGATGTCACTGCATTTCTCAGAATCCCACCCACATTTTCTTCCTTGTCCTCATTTTGTATCAGACTGTGAGACTTTGCAGTGGATTTGGGGGGGGGGGGGGAGTTGTCTGAAAGTTTGTACAGATTTTAGAAGTGGATTTCCCTCTTAGCCAAAGGCTAAAGAGGGAGAGGAGTTTGCCCCCTCCCACAGAAAAAGAGGAGGTTCTTAGAACCTCTGGGAGGCAGGGGGCGTGGCCTCCCTTTAGGAAGGCCAGCCCCCTGAAGAGCTCAGTTGGAGCTCAACCATCGGAGGAGACGGTCGGTCTCCTCCTTCAGGTGAGCTTCGGGCCTGGGGGAGCGGGGCCTTCTGCCCCCCCCACCCTGCGCCGGTTTTGGTCGCGTGCCGCATGCAGGGTGCGAGGGGGAGGCCGGGACGGGCTCCCGCTGCCCTCCTCCACCGCGTGCGGCACTTTGGGGCCCGTTTCTTTTCGCTGCGCCGCTGCCGGGCCTTGCTCGCACGGGCGGCGGCGCAGAGGGAGTTGCGGGGGCGGCCTGCCTCCCCGCCAGGGCACGCTGTCGGCGTTTGGCGGGGAGAGTCCCCCCCACGCTTTCAGCTGCCGCTGGGGGGTGGGGGCCGTTGACGGGCCTCGGGCGGCGGCTCCGGGCACGTCCTTTTTGGGCCGCCGCATAGGGCCTTGCAGCCGGGGCGGCTCGCCTTCCTGCCGGGGGAGCGCCTCTGCACGCTTTTCCCCGACGCTTGTGGCTCCTTCGCCTCCCCGCATGGCGGGCTGGCGGGGTGGGCGTCCTTTCGGGGGCAGGGGGGGTATGGATGTACAGGGACGTGGCCTTCCACTTTCCCCTCTCCCCCCCCCTCTTTTGTGGTTATCCTTTTGGTACTGCAATGCTTGGTTGGCTGCCAGGCCCCAGGCAAAAACCGTCCTCATGGTCCCTTCCCATTGGCCATTATAGTGTGGCCTAGGGCTATATGAGTTGGGCTATGGCCCTAAAAATAGAGGTCGCAGCCACTAAAAACCCATGGGGTATTTTGCTGGAGGCTGGGTGGGTCAACCTTCTGCCGCTGCCCAACCCCTCCTTATTTATTATTGCCCACCCCCCCCCCTTGCCATTACTTGAGGCCGCCATTTTGGCCACATGGCGCTTGCCATTAGGGTGGATGGTGCTTATTTAGGCAGGCTCAGGCTGGGTTCCTGAGCGGCCATTTTGTTTGATAAGGGAAACAAGGGGGACAATGGGGGGATAGGGATAACAGGATGAAATAAGAACTAATTAAGGACACTGTTGATTATGGAAAAGGCACAATTAAAAATATATGTATATTTATATATATTGGATAGTGGGAAATGGTTCTATATATTAGGTTTTATAAATTAAATAATGAAATATTTCATTGAATATTGAATGACTTATTGAGAAATATTTACATATGGAATGCTAGCAACAGGAATAACCACTCCATTTATGGTTATACGCATATTATGCCATTTGGAATTTAATAAGGGAGTGGAATAATACTAATAATGGGTATGATAACGATCATAGCCGGCAAGAATAAATTCAGTCGGCATCGAATACACACGGAGGTGTTCTTGTATATGTGCACGCGTATGTGCAGTCAGACGCATGCATGCGCTGTCTTTATGAAATTATATTAATGATAATGATACATTCGATATCCAAGCAATGTATTTATTATTTCACCCGGGTCACTCTTAATTTTAACTTGAGGAGTGAGCCCCCGGTTTTAGGTGCGGGCTCGCTGTTGACTTATGGCTGACAGCATTAGCAATTTAGTTATTAATTTTAATCAATGCATTTTTCATTTCACCTGGGTCATTCTAATTTTAAATAACCCATGGCTGATAATATTAGCAACTGAGTTGCTAATTTTCAAGCAGGGTATTTATTATTTCGCCGGGGTTATTTGTAATTTCAATGTTGACTTTTTTATCGGGTCATTTATATAATAAATAAATAAATAAATAAATAAAAAAAATTTCAACTTGAGTGAGATCCTGACCCTTGGTATAGCTTTGTTGACCTATGCTCGTCAACACTAGCAATCGAGTTACTTTTCACCTGGGTCATTTAAAAATTTCAATTGAGGAGTGACCTCCCGATCCTTGGGATGGCTTACCGTTGACCTATTTTGTCAACAGTAGCAATTGAGTTATAATTTCAAGCAATGTATTTAGTCTTTCACCGGGTCACGTTTAAACTCCAACTCGAGTGAGATTCCGACCCTTGGTATGACTTTTTCATCGGGTCATTTATATAATAAATAAATAAATAAATAAATAAATAAATAATAAATAAATTTCAACTTGAGTGAGATCCTGACCCTTGGTATAACTTTGTTGACCTATGCCCGTCAACACTAGCAATCGAGTTAATTCTCACCTGGGTCATTTAAAAATTTCAATTGAGGAGTGACCTCCCGACTCTTGGTATGGCTTACTGTTGACCTATTTTGTCAACAGTAGCAATTGAGTTATAATTTTAAGCAATGTATTTAGTCTTTCACCGGGTCACGTTTAAACTCCAACTTGAGTGAGATTCCAACCCTTGGTATAGATTCCGACCCTGGGTATAGCTTTGTTGACCTATGCCCGTCAACACTAGCAATTGAGTTGCTTTTTCACCTGGGTCTTTTTAAATTTCACTTGGCGGTGAGCTCCCGACCCTCGGTATGGCTTACAGTTGACTTATAATTATCAACATTAGCAATTGAGTTATAACTTCAAACAAGGTATTTAATTTTTTACCTGGGTTAATTTTAAATTCCGACTTGAATGAGCTCCCGACCCTTGGCATAGCCTACTGTTGACCTAGGTTCGTCAACACTAGTAACTGAGTTACTGTTTCACCTGGGGTATTTTAAGATTCAACTTGAGGAGTGAGCTCCTGACCAGTGGTACGGCTCACTATCTGCACGTTGGTTAGCATTAGTAATGAAGTTACTAATTTTTAACCGGGTGATTGTCCTTTCATTATTTCACCGGAGGGAGCCCTGACCATTGGTGTTAGATGACCATTGATCTTCACTGGTATGTCACCATTGGTAATTGGGTTATTGATTTTAAGTATACATTAGTCCCGTCACCGGGGTCATTTTGAATTTCAACTTGAATTTCGAATATCAACTTCGGTGCGAGCTCTCGTCCCTTGGTATGGCTTACTGTTGACCTATGTTGTCAACTTTATCAGTGAGTTAACAATGTTAAGCAATGTATTGGTTATTTTACCTGGGTCATTTTCAATGGTGACAGAAAGGGAGAGCTCCCGATTTCTGGTATAGCATACTACTGACCTATGCGTAGCAGCTTTGGGCTGTTGTGTTATGAGTTTCAACCAACGTATTTCTTAATTTACCAGTGTTGGAAGTACGGTTGTCTCCAACGGAGACATGCTCTCTCAACCCCTATTCGTGGCTAGAGAGTTAACCGCTTAACCTTTTCTTGAAGGACCGGACCGTTATGCCTACGTAGGCACCTCTCTCAGACTTATAAACGATGGGAGAATATGGAGAGCGTGTTTCCTTTTATATAAAAGATGACTGTTATTGCAGTCATACCCTCTCAGCCTTATAAACGGCTGCCGGGTTTGAAAGCGCCTTTTCTTTAAAACTAAAAAAGATTGGTTATTAAAGTCACACCCTGTCAGCATCATAAAGGGCTAGAGAGTTTGAAAGCGCGTTTTCTTTTAAAATGGAAGAGTAATAGTCATTGAGTCACACCCTCTTAGCCTTTAAAATGGCTAGAGGGTATGAAAAAAGGGGCACTTTCTTTAGAATACAGGACGATTGGTCGTTTCAGTTACACCCTTTCGACCTTATTAAATGTGGGGTTATATGTGAAGCGAATTTTTTATGAGACATAGAAAGATTGGATGTTGAATGCACCTTATCAGTTTTATAAGGCTTTGGGATTTTAAAAGCGCCCTTTCTTGAAAACAGAAGTAGGTAGTTGTTTAAATCACACCCTTTTGCCATTGTAAAGGGCTGGGGAACGCGACAGCGCGTTTGTTGATTAAAGCTTAGAAGATTAACTGTTTGGGATACATCCTCTCAGCCTTATAAAGGGGTTGGGAGTTTGTGAAACGCTTTTTCGTGAAATTATAAGATGATTACTGGTTGATTTACACCCCCTCAGCCTGATAAAGGGCTTGGGATTCCGAAGGGCGTATTGCTCAAAGCATAAGTTGATTAGTCACTGTGGTTCCGCACCCCCCCCCCAGCCTTATAAGGGCTGGAGAGGTCAGAAAGCGCTTTTTATTAACAACTCGAGGGTAGTTGTTTTAGGTACACCCCCCTCTTAGCCTTATAAAGGCCGCAAAAGTTGATTAGGCATTTTTTCTTAAGCATACAAAAGATTAGTTTTTCAGTTGTACCATCTCAGCCTTATAAAGGGCTGGAGAGTTTGATAAGGGCGTTTTATTAAATAATAAGACGATTAGTATTGGAGGCTTACTTCCTTGGCCTTATAGCAGCTAGGGAATTTGTAAAGCATGTTTCTTTAAAAGATAAGATGTTGTTAGTTTGAGCTATACCCTCTCAGCCTTAAATCAGCTGCAGAGTTGGGAAAGGGCGTTTTTTATTCAGAACATAAAAGATTAATCGTTAGGATTACGCCCTCCCCAGCCTTAAGAAACGGGTGGGGAAATAAAATAAATAAAAGGGAATTTTTCTGAAAGGTAATAAAAAGCCAGTCAGTTGATTTACATATCTTTGCCCTATAACCGGCGGGAGAATTTGAAAAGGCGTTTTCTAAACGAGATTACTCGTTTGAGTCATACACATCTCAGCCTTAACATGGCTGGAGAGTTGGCAATTGTGTTTCTTTTAAAACAAAAGAAGATTAGTCATTGAGTTACCCCTTCTCAGCCTGACCCGGCTGGAGAGTTCGAACGGCATGTGTGCTGTGAACAGTGAAGGTTGGCTGTTGGGTTGCATCCGCTCGGCCTTATAAATGGCCGGAGAGTTGAAGGCACCTTTCATTGCAGTGTAAGATTAGCAGTGAGTTACACCCTCCCAGCCTTACGAACAACGAGAGAGTTGGGAAAGTGGGTTTTTCTTTACGATATAAAAAGATTGGTTAAGGTGACACCCTCTCAGCCTTACATAAGGCTGGGGAGTTTGAAAAAACCGTGTTTCCATTAAAGCACGTTTTCTTTTAAACAGAAGATTCAGTCGTAGAGTTGCACCATCTCAGCCTCTTACACGGCTGGAGAGTTTGATCGTGTGTTTTCTTTTAAACAGAAGAAGATTAGTGTTAGAGTTACACCCTCTCAGCCTTAGAAAGGGATGTAGAGTTGGGAGTGTGTTTTCTTTAAAATATAAGAGGAACAGTATTGAACACACCATTTCAGCCTTATAATAGGCTGGAAAGTTGGACAAATTTATTTCAGCCATTGGCAGATGCGTCCAATGTATACAAAGGATGCTCATATACTTAGTTACTAGATATTGGGGGGTTAGTCCTATGTGGCTGACACTCAGGTACCACCTTCACTGTTTTACGTAATGTCCACTTGGCGGAAATGGGAGCTCAAGGGAGTCCCGATTGCCAGTGCTGACTCTGGCCCCTATTGGGGCTACCCAGTTTCAGAAATTGGCAGGCAGTGCCCGAGGTCACAATCCGTGGTCGGTCATCGACCCACAGCCCAGTCGAAGGGAAAGCGTGAGGATGGCTTAAAAAGGGCCATGTGGGTGAGTCGGGCCTGTCTGATGGTTGGACCAAGCCGTCAAGGGGTCCTACTTTTCATTTGGCCAACATTTGGGCCTGGACTCCATTGCCTTTGGAATGGAGTGGTAGACGTGGTATGCAGCAAACTGGCATTCACGGTCCTTACCCCCTGTTGGTTTGAGGCTCTTAGCCGAGACTGGCGGAGTTGTCCACATCAGGGGGAACGGCTTTGGCTTGCGGACGGGCAAAGCGTCTTACAGGCCCGAGCAAACTCGTACTGGGTGGCTGGCTTGGCCCTGCATACACATCGTCCGGTCCACCATTATGCCATCTTGTTGGTGGTTCGGTGCGTGGAGATGTGAGAGTCCTCATGAAGTGGGGAACAAGGAAGGGGCCATGCGCTCAACAGTACGGGGGGTAGCACACTACCTCCTTTATCCAGGGCTCGCGACAATGCTTTGTTTGCTGAGCGGTTGGATCGTAATATCGGAATTGAGCAACGTTCCGTTCGTCTAACAGGATAGGGGGTGTTAGGACTCTCGGTGGGGGATGGGGACTAGGTGGACACCTGTCCCCATCGGTGGCGGAAAATAGCTAGGGAAAGCCCATTGTCGGTGTGCACCTAAGGCACCTCCTTCAGGGGTGAGGGCCATTAAGTTAACATTCACCTCAAAGTTCAAGTTGAGGGGTTAACAAAGTGGAATGGCCCTGGAATGAAAGAGGCTGATCTCAAGATCTCGAGTACAGACCTCTCATTCATTTCCCTAAAAGGGGTTGCCCTGGTTGGATAATCAGGGAATCCAGGTGTTTCGCCCGAAATTGATATCGTTAGCCGAGGGGGCATGATACCCCGGCTAGAATACACCTTGATTCCTGACACCTTCTGAGTTAGACTTAAGGAAATTAAATAGGTAACTTTAAATAAAAGTTGCTCAATTTGAACCCAATACTTTGTGTCTCGTCTCTTTTGTTCAGGGGGTTGGAGGGCAAGTGGATTCCCCCTTAGCCAAAGGCTAAAGAGGGAGAGGAGTTTGCCCCCTCCCACAGAAAAAGAGGAGGTTCTTAGAACCTCTGGGAGGCAGGGGGCGTGGCCTCCCTTTAGGAAGGCCAGCCCCCTGAAGAGCTCAGTTGGAGCTCAACCATCGGAGGAGACGGTTGACCCACCACTCCCGCCCTTTAGCAGTAAAGAATTTTTGATCGCTCTTTAACTAAGAGGATCGGGTGAGGAATTTTCTCCCCTGCCACCTTAACTGTGGAGGGAGTTTTTGCCCTACTTTACGGTGTAGGGGCTAGCAAGGAGCGGTATGTTTTAAATAGGCTTAGCGGAAAATAGCTAGGGAAAGCCCATTGTCGGTGTGCACCTAAGGCACCTCCTTCAGGGGTGAGGGCCATTAAGTTAACATTCACCTCAAAGTTCAAGTTGAGGGGTTAACAAAGTGGAATGGCCCTGGAATGAAAGAGGCTGATCTCAAGATCTCGAGTACAGACCTCTCATTCATTTCCCTAAAAGGGGTTGCCCTGGTTGGATAATCAGGGAATCCAGGTGTTTCGCCCGAAATTGATATCGTTAGCCGAGGGGGCATGATACCCGGCTATAATACACCTTTATTCCTGACACCTTCTGAGTTAGACTTAAGGAAATTAAATAGGTAACTTTAAATAAAAGTTGCTCAATTTGAACCCAATACTTTGTGTCTCGTCTCTTTTGTTCAGGGGTTGGAGGGCAAACACCATGCACTGATCAATGGCAGCATATTTTATTGTGGGTTTCAGACTATCCAATGGGTTTTTTAATGCACTTGATTGAGCTAAATGCAGGCTCCAACATTTAGCCCAATGCTGGACACTCTTCCCTTTTAGCCCACTTTCTTCCAGATTTACATGCCTGTGCAGATAGAGCCTGAGAGAACAAAATTAATAGCACCAGCCTAGAAAGAGCTTCTGGTTGTCTTCATGGACATCTAGTCCTTAATGCAAGGTTGAAACGGTTTAGGCCCATGCTAATGAAAGCCAGGGAAGTCATGCTACCCCTCTAATCTGTCTTGGTTAGACCACACCTGGAATACTGTGTCCAATTCTGGACACCACGACTGAAGAGAGATATTGACAAGCTGGAATGTGCCCAGAGGACGGCAACTAAAATGATCAAGAGTCTGGAGAACAAGCCCTATGAGGAGCGCCTTTAAGAGCTGGGCATGTTTAGCCTGAAGAAGAGAAGACAGAAAGGAGACATGTTGGCCATGCATAAATATGTGAGGGAAAGTCATAGGGAGGAGGGAGCAAGCTTGTTTTCTGCTTCCCTGGAGACAATAATAATAATAATAATCGTTATTTATAAGCCGCTTCCCTCTCCCCAAAGGGGACTCGGAGCGGCTTACATGATAAGACATAAAATTGTTTTCAGTATTACGGAACAAAGACTGAAAGAAAAGCTGCTGAAAGAAGCTGACCTTACGCTTGAGAAGGCTGTGGACATATGCCGGGTTGATGAGATAACTAGAGCTCAGCTGAGAACTATGGCGGTAACATCACAGGAAGTATGTGAACTACGGCAAAACTGTGGAGAAAGTCAAGAAATTGAAACTCAAGCTCTTAGAGTCAAAGAGTCAAGACACAGTGATAAATGGAAAAATCAAAAAAAGTGTGGGTACTGTGGTACTATCCATGAACACAGTAGATGCCCAGCATTTGGAAAGACCTGCAACAGGTGTGGCAAAAGAAATCATTATGCCAAGTTATGCAGGTCGAGAATGACCAATCCTGACAAGACACAAGCCAGACAACACATTCCTGAATTGAATGTAAGTAATTTAATTATAGGAAAGCTGGATAAAGAACAATGGCTTCACACTACAGGAAAGGATATTCCACCTGAACATTAGGAAGAACTTTCTGACTGTGAGAGCTGTTCAGCAGTGGAACTCTCTCCCCTGAAGTGTGGTGGAAACTCCTATGGATGGCTGGATGGCCATCTGTTGGGGGTGCTTTGAGCGCCATTGTCCTACTTCTTGGCAGGGGGTTGGACTGGATGGCCCATGAGGTCTCTTCCAACTCTATGATTCTATGACTCTATGAATGGTCTGGGCTTTCAGTGAATAACATCAGATCCAGAATAAACTGGCATAACTCCACTCTACTTTCATGTCTTGGTCCAATGAATAAGGCTGTAGCATTAAAACAGTCAAGATTCTACACCCAGTGAATGCAAATGTTGCACATCTAAAATACTTATTAACTTGATGCATTTGTTAAGCCATTGGTGCATTAAGGAAAGTTACAAATTTCAAAGCTTCATAGCATTCTAAACCAGAGTTCCAGGATGCAGAGAAATATCTCTTCTGCACATGTTTCGCTCGTCTCCGTGGACTTTTAATATATGACTAACTGTCAGTAAAAAGTAGAAGCAATCAGTGAGTTTCCTTTTAAAACCCTGTGGGATAGACTTTATTCTGTGAATTGTGAGAACCAGGGTGTAAACCAGTGAAAGACTTGAGTGAGTTGGACAGTTTCTTACTGAACATGTTTTTTACAAGGATGCCTGGGTGGTTGTTCAAAAAACGGACTACTAGAAATTATAAATAACCCAACACAATGTGCAGACAAGAATCAAAAGCAGCCTGTAAACATAAGGGGATGTCTCTGCTTTGTGGAAGAGGGTGTGGGCAGAGGAAGGAGTCACTTCTATATATGTGGCTTGAGTGCAAAAAAATATTGAATGTTGGGGTTGATGCCTTGGCAGATTTGCAGAGTGATACAAAACATAGCTTTGTCATTGCTCTCTGTATTCATTAAGAAGAATGCAAATTTATTTCATAAAGTATTCACTGCTTTTGTATAAAGACAAGCAAGAAGAAAGCAGGTGTTAGATTTTAATATATTTAATTGCCTTTTCTAGGCTTTATGTTTAAATGGTTAATTGATGTTATTGGTATAATAAGGTTTATTTAATTTTTTGTATTCAGTCCTCATTTTGGTGTTATCAAGTTTATGGTTCTGAGCAGATTCAGAAGATATAAAGAATTATCGCCCAATTTCATAGCTGAATACTGACTATAAGATTTTTGCGTCAATATTAGCAAATAGATTTAAAGAGTTCCTATTAGACTGGATTGACGAAGACCAAAATGGATTCCTACCGAACAGAAACATAAAAGACAATGTTAGAGTAATTATTGATGTAATTGAATACTATGAAACAAATCACCAAAAAGAAATGGCCTTGCTTTCTATTGACGCTGAGAAAGCATTTGATAATTTGAACTGGAACTTCTTTAAACTACTATTAAAGGAGATTGATATAGGATTCCAATTTCAAAACCGAATAGAGGCAATCTACCACCAACAGAAAGTGAAGATCTGGATAAATGGGACAGCAACTGAAGAATTTAATATTGAGAAAGGAACTAGACAAGGATGTCGGCTCTCCCCATTGATCTTTATCTTTGCACTAGAGACGCTCCTTATGAAAATAAGGCAACAGGAAGAATTAAAAGGATTAAAGATCGATAAACAAGTATTCGAAGTGAGAGCCTTTGCGGATGATGTGATCTGTATAGTAGAAAATCCTAGAAAGAATATCTCTAAATGGTTAGGGACAATTGAAGAATTTGGAGAAGTGGCCGGATTCAAATTAAACAAAAACAAGACAAAGATTCTAACAAAGAATATAAATAAGCAAGACCAAGTAGAATTACAAAGTAAGACAGGTATAGAAATTACATTGAAAATTAAATATTTAGGGATATGGCTCTCGGCAAGGAACCTACATCTACTAAAAATAATTGCAATAATCAATGGATAAAGGTAAAGGAAGAGCTTGAAAAATGGAAGAAACTGAATCTCTCATTGTTAGGAAGAATTGCGGCTATTAAGATGAACCTACTGCCGAAAATGTATCTCTTTCAGAATCTACCAATAATAAGGAACATGGAGATATTTAAAAAGTGGCAGAAAGATATAATGAGCTTTGTTTGGAAAGGCAAGAAACCGAGAATTAACTATAAAGTAATGATTATGGAAAAAGAGAAAGGAGGTTTTGCTCTCCCAGACCTTAAGTGTTACTACGAGGCCTGTGCATTATCTTGGATCAAGGACTGGACACTGTTAACAAGAAGCAAGATCTTAATACTAGAAGGATTCGATTTACACAAAGGATGGCACTCCTACCTATGGTATGGAGGAATCCATAAAGAGAAGAATTTTGGAAACCATTTTATTCGTTCCTCCCTGGTAAAAATCTGGAATAAGTATAAAGATTATATGTATGTCAAGACACCGATGTGGCTATCACCGCTGGAAGCAAATCAGAGGCGGCTGCTGGGATGGACGGAGTGGCCTAAGTATAAAGATATAATAAGGAAAAAATAAGGTACATTTGTACTAAAAACACAAGAAGAAATTGCAAAAAACTTTCCAAATGTGAGATGGCTCTATTACTTCCAGCTCAGAGAATGGTTTAACATCGATAAGACTAAAGGTTTCAGTGATGTTGACGGACCTTGGGATGTAATAATGAGAATGGAAAAGAAAACAATATCCAAAACTTATTCTATGTTGTTGAACTGGGCAACAGAGGTGGATGTAATTAAACAGTCAATGATAAAGTGGGCACAAAATATTGGGAGACCAATCCAATTCAAAGAATGTGAAAGAATTTGGTGTAAACACTTGAAAATAACCTATGCGACAGACCTTAAGGAGAACTGGTTAAAGATGATACACCGCTGGTACATCACCCCTAAAAAATTGAGTTTAATGTATAAGAATGTAGGGAACAAGTGCTGGAAATGTAAGAGTCAGGAAGGTACCTTTTTCCACACATGGTGGTCATGTCCTGGAACAAAAGAATACTGGCAAATGATACATGATGAATGTAAAAAAATATTGAAAATTGAATTTGGAATTAGACCAGAATTGTACTTGTTAGGGTTAATTGATGATGAAATCTTCCCAAATAATAATATAGAAAAACTTTTTGTGTTCCTCACGACAGCAGCAAGGATAGAATTTGCAAAGGTATGGAAACAGAGCCTCCTACCCACAAAAGAGCAGTGGATAGGCAAGATAATGGATATAAAAGATATGGACGAATTAACGTACTGGTTGCGACAAAACAATGGTAAAGGTATTATAAAGACAGATTGGACCTTGATTGATGAATATTTGAAGAAAGTGTAATAAGAAAGGAACACTGTCAGTTACAGATCAGGAAGATTAAGAGCACCGGGGATGCCTCAAGTTATATATAGAAAATTTGAATAATTTATGTAAATAGTGTGGAACCAGAATGGAAGTCAATACACCTTTTCCTGTTCCTCTTTTTCCCTTTCCATTTACCCCCCTTTTTCTTCCCCTGTGTGATCATGTATGTTTTTAAATATGAAAATTGTTAATAAAAAATATTTTTTAAAAAAATAATTTTTAAAAAAAGTTTATGGTTATTATTTTTGTATTATTCTGTTTGTTCTAAAATATTTGTATTTGAGTTTGGGCATTGAATGTTTGCCTTCTTTGTGTGTAAACCAACCTCAGTCTCCTTGGGGAGAGAGGGTGGTCTGTAAATAAAGTTGTTGTTGTCAGAAAACCCTTAAAGCTTTACCTTTAAGGTGGACAGATTATGGACTAATGCCCATTGTTGTTCTAATTCTCAGTATTTTTGATTTCCAGATTTGCTTTGTTGTTTTTCTGTGTTGGGCAGAAATTTCAACTGCCGCATGCCAATGATAATACTTTGTGGCAGGCTATTTTTTTTTAAAAAAAAAAAAAGAACACAGATTCCCTTATCTAGAAATTCAACATGCTTCAAATTTCAAGATTGTCCATGTGGGTGACTGAGATAGTGATATCTTTGCTTTCTGATGGTTCAATGTACACAGACATTGTTTCATATTCAAAATTATTTAAAACGTTCTGTGTAAAATTCCCTTGAGGCCACATCCACAACATATATAAATGAATGTTATGTTTAGACTTGCGCCCCATCTCCAATACATCACATGATATGTATGCAGATATTCCATTATCCAAAACACTTCTGTTCCCAAACATTTTGGATCAGAGAAACTCAACCTGTATATGAAAAAGCTCTACAGTAGGCTTGTACGCAAAATTCATTCCTACCATTCCTAACGTTTCTTTCATGTCTTCCATTTCTTTGGGAGCATGAATGGGAAGTCCCCTCCCCACAAGAAAATCTGCTCAGCACGAAAGCCTGCTTCCATTTGCATCCAAACTTGCCTCCTTCCCTTGGAAAGGGAGAGTGTGTGTGGCAGGGCAGGCAGACAGGCAGGCCCAGAGCTCTGCTGCGGGCATGCTCTGGGTCTGCCTGCATGCCCTGCCACACATGCACTCTCAGAGAGCATGGTGGAGCTTGTGTGGCAAGGGTGCAAGCATGCAAGCCCAGAGCGTGCCTGCAGCTGAGTGCCTCTTACGCTAGAGTAAAAGGCACTTGGGTGCAGGCATTGGCAGGCATGCACACTTTTTGTGCTTGCCAGCACGCCCCACCACACATGCACTCTCTTTCCAAGGAGAGTGTGTGTGTGGTGGGGCATGCATGCAGGCCCGGAAAGCATGTACACCTGCTAGTGCCTACAGCAAGCACCTCTCTTACTCTAGAGTAGAAACAGCAGGTGCCAGGTAAGAAGAACGCACATCGGGAAGGGGAGCCAATAATGGTCCGATTTTCGGGCCCCAAAACGAAAGAATAAAAATAACCCTCCCAATTTCAGGAGGCTTACAAAAAACCTATCAGGATTTCCAACAAAAGCCAGGACACAATGCGGGACAAGGTTTTCCCCGAATGCACATGCCTACTCTACAGTACAGATAAAGTGTGTTTCCACTCCTGCGTTCTGGCTTAGCTTTCAAGCAAGTAGCAATATTTTGTCTTTGAAAACTGGGGATCCAGGAGGACAAATATCACTGTCCTTCTAGTATTTCTATAGCAATGTTTTCCTTTCACAATAGAAACAGATCTCTCTTTAGCTTAATGAGAATCAGCTGAGGACTGGGAGGAGCTTTCCATTCACATCCATTCTTAACTTCTGTGCAATTCAAGTGACATTTGCAGAAAATAGATATCCGAGAAAACTAATTGTGGCTTTGAGGCTTTCTTCTTCTCTAACCCAGTGGATGGCAGCAGTGTCCCTTTAAAGGTCAAATGCAAGTGAAAACATACAGTACAAACGTCAGAAGCATTTCATGTTTTATTTCCAGAAACACATTGCTCCCTCACAACTTTACTGAAATAAATCAAAAGAATATAGTGGAAATGCTCTCTCTTAGGAACAGAGTGTTTCCTTACATAAATCTGAAAGATTTTTAGATTGGAATTCATTCACACCAACACAGAAGGGCTGTTCCAAAGCCAATGTGGTATAATGGTTTGAGGGTTGGACTCTGGAGACCAGGGTTCAATCAATGGAAAATACTGGGTGATCCTGACTAAGTTGCACAATCTCAACTTTAGAAAACTGCAATAGCGTCATCATAAATGGAAAATTACTAAAAGGCATACAACAACAAACAAACAACATAACTGTCCCAGAGCACTGTAAAGTAGGACTATCGCTATCAAAACCACAGTAATCTGAATTATGCCAATATTCACACTACTTAAAGATTTACAGATTCATCAGTAAGTTTCATGTGTCTTTCTTCCTAGCCTTCATTCCATTCTATTCTGTGTTCATCTCGGGTTTTTTTAAAGAGCTGCACAAAACCTTATTGTTTGTCAAAATATTTTTCTCTCATTATACACATTGTTTGGGTCTCCCTTTGGCAGAAAGTCAGGAAATAAATTCAATAAACAAAATGAATAAAAAAATTGACCATCACAAATTTGCAAAATCAGAAAGATGGCTGTGTATTAGTCTGAACTCTCGAGGTACAGCTTGGGGAGTTTCATATTGAGATTGCTAAAAAGAAAAAAGCAACACCAGAACTCTCCTTAGCATCCTTAATATGAACAGAGTTCTCTTATTTTAATGAAAAACACTTGTTATTGTGTACCTCCAAGTCAATTTTGGAGACCCTTTTCTGGGGATTTGGGGACAAGATTTACATATCTTTCAATGGATGAAATCTAGGGCATATATGGCCCAGCAACATGAGAGAGTGGTCAAGATGGAAAAAGTAATAAATTAGGAAGGACACACAAGGTAAGATAAGCTGCAGCACTTTGATTTTGCCAGAGCTATGTCTCCTCCCTCCTTTACTGAGTGAACAAAATGAAAACTACTTGTACCCTTTGAATTCTGTTTGCAGCAAATGAAGTAAACTGGAGACCAGTGAGGAAAGTGAGATGGAGAAACTAGGATCTTCTAAAAGTAGCTGAGAGGTGGAGCTACAGAGGCTTGAGCAGGACTGCCACTGCCAAATGTGAACAGTTGGAGAGCATCAATTTATTCAGTGGAAGCTTACCATGATGTGCATCTTAGGGTGAGAGAAAGTAGCCTGCTCAAGTTCACACCGCATGTTTTAATGGACAAGCAGGACCTTGGGAAAATCTCCCATTTTTTTCAGATTGGGAGACCTTGGGAGAATGCGAATCACACACGCAATTCCCTCCACATTTCCAAACACTTCTGAAACAGTTCCCTGACTAAGCTTCACAGAGCCCATCAAATGACACAAACAGGCTTCAGACTGTTATCTATGATGCTTCATCAGAGAACTCTTAGAAGTGTTTAGAAATGGAGAGCGGTGGGACAGAAGATGGAGAGAAAGTGGGAGAAAGCGGGGGGCACATGGGATGGGATCTGTCAAATTTGCCCGTGTTGAATCCCTTCAGTGATGTGAAATAATGGGCTGTCATATAGGTGGCCTTTTACCAAGCATTGACATTTATCTCCCAAAATCCTGCTTTGTGAGACTTGCATAGTAATTTTTAATATTATTTTAATCATTGGGAATATTGCAATTCCAAGATATCACCACTTTGGGTTGTTGTAGGTTTTTCGGGTTGTATGGTCGTGTTCTAGAATGCTTTTAGAATGCTTCTAGAACAGTGTTTCCCAACCAGTGTGCTATGGCACACTAGTGTGCTGTGAGCGATCATCAGGTGTGCCGTGGGAAATTGGCACCCTCCCCCCTTCTAGAAGCCCCCTCACAGGTTTCCAAGAAACAAATTGAGCCTCTCCGCTTGGAAATGTTTGGGGTTTTTTACTATTTTACTGGATTTTTTGAGAGTCCCCCCCCCCCCAAGGAACTGTTTATAACAGCTTCATGACATCCATAGTTCACTGGAAGCAAGTTTCACTCAGGGTGAAATTTCACAAAGGTCTGGAGAACAAGCTCTATGAGGAGCAGCTTGAAGAGCTGGGCATGTTTAGCCTGAAGAAGAGAAGGCTGAGAGAAGACATGATAGCCATGTATAAATATGTGAGAGGAAGTCATATATATGTTGTGTTCATAGAAACAGGCCCAGGTTTCACACTGAGTGTATAAATACATTTAAAAACATATTAACTATATGTATTACTGTGTTAGAGTGTCATTTTGTGTCATTTTGGTTGGTGGTGTGCCCCAGGATTTTGTAAATGTAAAAAATGTGCCGCGGCTCAAAAAAGGTTGGGAAACACTATTCTAGAACAAGGCCATACAACCCGAAAAACCTACAACAACCCAGTGATTCCGGCCATGAAAGCCTTCGACAATACATTATCACCACTTGGTTTTCCTGTCACTTCTACTTCATGCTAATCTTGGATTTCTGTGATTTAGGGTAATGAGATTGAGAGGAAAGAAAAAGAACCCATAGAAAGGGTGTCTGTCTTAAGAATGATGTCTTCTGTCTCCTCTATGGATGGTTGAGCTAGAGGTGGGAAGAGGTGAGTCTGTGTGATGCGGATAAGTAAATTTGGAATTCCATGCAAATAAGATGATTTTACATGCAAAGAAGACAATTTCCCCCTATTTTCAGCAGCTCTGTCCAAAAAAATCCTAACAGCAGATTGTAAATGCAAGTCCCCATTCCTTAATGTTCCACTGTGCCTTTGATTAGACAGTTCCCCAGATAATTTTGGCCCTAACTCTAGTCCTTGTACTTTACTACTGTCCACTGCCCATAGATATAGTGCTCTACTGTATATTGCCCTTCTGCTCCTAATTTTGTCATCTGACTTTTGCACTTTATCCATCAGTCATGTCCTTGCAACGGATTGCACCAGCTTGCCCACCCAAGCCCTGTAAATATTTACTATATTAGGCTACTGGTTGTTTGCTTGATGGTTGTTTTTATACTGTGTTATGATGTTGTTTGCTTTATATTGTTTTATGATGTTGTTTTATGAACTTTATTGTGCTATTTTAAGCTATGTTGATTAGGCTTGTCCCCATGTAAGCCGCCCCAAGTCCCTTCGAAGTGATGGAGGCAGGATACAAAAATAAAGTTGTTGTTGTTATTAACAGCACCAGCTCAAAGAGCAAGATAATCCTACCCACTTAGCCCTTACTCTGGGTCCCAATCCAGATTAGTTTCTCTATGCTTACTTATGAGCAAGGGTGTGTGTGAAAGAATTGGCATCGCATGCTACTTGGTGTCCACATGAAACTTGATCCACCAGTGGATTTGCTTCTTTCCTGAGAGAAGGAATTAGGTTTTAACTGGCTCCATGAGAATTCCACCAAACACATGCTAAACGTATTTTTACCAGAGCTTTTTTTTTTAAGTCAGATTGTGAGTCACAGTGATGCTGCTTATCAAACTATCCCCAGTACCATTTGGGGACATTTATCTTTGCCTTTCAGTCACACTGAGAAACTGTGGGCACACGATAAAAGACATGATGTAATAAAACCTGACCTTATTAAAATCATACAAAATACAAAAGTAAACAAATGACAAACTTGGATTTAATATTAATAACATGATAAAGCAAGAACAAAATGTTAAGAGTTTGAATGCATATAACAGAAATGCTAACCATTCCAAGTGAACAAGGCAACAGAAGGATAGCTTGAAGTTATCAAATCACTTAACAATGAAGTCCAGATGTAGTGTGGATTTGAAAAATATTTAGTGCTACACATTAATTCTGGAACAGTCCATACAATAACAAATTTTGTGCTGTGTGATGGGACTGAAATCTGGATTAAAGAAATATTTTAAGTGCATTGGAATTAGTGAATTGGGATCACTACAAAGTAAATTACACAATGTATTCCCTAAGCCTGCATTAGAAATTTTAAACTTGAAGTGCATTTTTCAACCCCAATGATTTCGGTAGGTCCCCGAACCCCCTTCCACTGAAATCAATGAGTATTAAAAGCTTAGGGATCCTCATATTGATCAAGACAGCAACAACAACAATAACAACAACAGTCTATAGCAACTTGAAGTGAAGAAGTTTATAAAAATTATACAGTTTTTAAAAGTTGATTGAGTTGGAGACAGTAGATAAATCCACCATTATGTTTCATATAATACTAGAATTATGGATTCACAGAAGGCTCAACATGAGAAAAGGAAGCATTTTACACATGGTTCATTTTACATGGCTCAGTTAGAAATGGCCATACATGCAGCAATGGCCAATATCTTAAAATGTTCGAAATGGTTTAGTAACATTCTTGCATACATTTCACACAAATATAGCAACATTCCCAAACACATTGTGGCTCATGCCTTTGGACTTTGGAAGAGGAAAGGCAGAGGACCACCTCACCAAGAGTCAAGGCCAAGGATGCTAGGAATCCCCCCTCCCCCAAAGTGAGTGGCAGAATTGGACCAACAAGATTTCTATGATACTTCATCTTGTTGATGGGAAGCTCCCCATCAGAGTAGAAATCATCTATCGGATAGATGGCAAGCTATTTAACCTCAGCAGAATGAAAGCCAAAACCAAGGTCACAACAACATCTGTTCTAGAACTTCAATATGCTGATTATAACATAGTCTGGGAGCATTCAGAAGAAGACCTAAAAGCCATGCTAAATACCTTTGCAGAAGCATACGAGAAGCTCAGCCTTTCATTGAACATCGAGATAATCAAAGTGCTCTTCTAGCAGTCACCAGCCAATCCCTCTGCAATGCCAGAAATATAGCCTAATGATGTTTTTTATTATTATATGTCTGTTTTATGTTTTTATCACATCAAATCATTGCCTCTGAGTCCTCTTCAAGGTGAGAAGGGCGGGATATAAATACAATAAATAAACAAACAAACACTAGAAAATGTTGACCATTTCCGCTACCTTGATAGCCACTTCTCCACAAAGGTCAACACTGACACTGAAATACAACACTACCTGAGCCCTGCGACTGCAGCATTTTTCTGATTGGAGCGGAGAGTGTTTTGTGTTCAGGACACCTGTATCTAAAGCTATTGTCCTTCCAACCCTGCTGTATGCCTACGAAATGTGGACTGTCTACAGATATCACACTCAACTCCTGGAACAATTCCATCAGCGTTGCCTCTGAAAAATCCTATAAATCTCTTGGGAAAACTGGCAGACAAATGTCAGCATGCTGGAAAAAGCAAAGACCACCAGCATTGAAGCGATGCTCCTACGCCATCAACTCTGCTGGACTGGTCATGTTGTCTGAATGCCTGATCATCATTTCCCAAAGCAACTCAAGAATGGAAAATGGAATGTTGGTGGACAGGAAAAGAGATTTAAAGATGGGCTTAGATGTACCCTTTAAAACTTTGGCATAGACACTGAGAACTAGGAAGCCCTGACCCCTGAAGACTCTAACTATAGGTCAGCTGTGACCAGCAGTGCTGTGGAATTTGAAGAGGCACAAATGGAGAGCAAAAAGGAAAAACATGCCAAGAGGAAAGCATGTCAAGCCAACCCTGACCAGGGCCGCCTTCCACCTGGAAAGTGATGCCTTCACTGCGGGATAACATGCGGATCAAGAATAGGTCTTCACGGTCACCTACATATCCACCACCAAGATACTGCACTGAAAGGCCATCATACTCGAACAACAAAGAATCACCTAACTAAAGTAAGTATGTAGTTGAGCCTTCTTTAGAATTAGATTACCTAATGTCGCCCACTCCTTGTGCAAAAGATGGAATAGAAGAAGGCACCAATAGATAAAGGCTAATTCTCTGTCTTCTGTATCTTTGTGACCCCTGGACTTACTATCAGAGCTATTTGTACATCTAGCAACCAACATATTTGACATTCTGGGGTGGGAGGGGGGAGGAAGGAGGAAGGATTACCATGTTTGTGGACTTAAAAGTAAGAAATACCCATATGTTTAGCTTATACACCTTTCTGCCATTTTGATGTGTTATCTCTTTTGTCGGAGTAAAACAAACCAAGCCATATTTAATATGTTAAATATGCTCCTTTATCCACTTTACACTAGAAGAATTGGGGTATTTTAGATTAAATTCTTTGCAGGTTGAAACTGTTTCATTTATACTATTATTTTTTTAAAAAAAATTCAGAAATCTCATAAATATCTCATAGCCAATGGGGAAAGAACAAAATTTGTTTCCGTTTCCTGTCTATGAAACATGAAAATGCAGCTCTGAAAGTCTTCTCTTTTAATCGGTTACACATGTTCAGAGGTGAAATCCAGCTAATATTTTCAGTTGAATGTCTATAAATTAAAGTTTTAAATGACAGCTTCCTCCCATCTTCTGTGTGAATTTGTTTTAGAAAGCATTAAGTAATTGTTTTTCTTCTTCCTATGGGACTCTTGCTCTTTTCTCACACTTTAGATGTAAGAATTGACAAAACTGAGCAAGTGAGAAAAAACACAGTTATGATTTATTTCCGCTGCTAACGCTAATACCAATATTACTACCATGCAACATTAATTTGTGTGTCCAAAATGAGTTTTGCTAAACATTTTACCTATAATCTGGGTTACAGCTGTTTGTATGTATGCGTGCTTTTAAGTTGCCTATCAAATTATGGTTATCCCATGAAATTCATAGGATTTTCTTTGGCAGGGAGATAGTTTTGCCAGTTCTTTCTTCTGCAATACAACCTACAGCACCTAATATGCATTGGCACTCCCCCATCCAAGTCCTAACCAGGGCTGACCTGATTTATTTTCCAAGATCTGCCAAGATCTGGTGCCTTTTAGAGCTAAACCCAGCTGGTGCTGAGGATGGATGGTCGACCGGACTCTGTACCCGATTGTTTCCAGCAATGCCTCAAAGCTGTGACTGGTTGGCTACGTGCCAGTCGGTTGAGAGTGAACCCTTCAAAGATGGAGATCCTTTGGCTGGGTCACCCGGGTGGGTGTGAGCTCCGGCTGCTGGTGCAAGATGGCGAGGCATTACACCCGTTGTCTCTAGTAAAGAGCTTGGGGATCCAGTTGGACCTGCTGTTGATGATGGAGGCCCAGGTCTCCACTGTCAGCAGATCTGCCTTTTACCACCTGCGGCAAGCGAGGCGGCTGGCGCCCTACCTCTCCGGAAATGACCTAGCCACGGTAATCCAGGCAACGGTCATCTCGAGGCTAGACTACTGTAACGTCCTTCTTTTGTCAGTTATCCGGAAGCTCAAACTGGTGCAGAATGCTGCAGCTAGACTCCTGGCTGGAGTACCGGCCAGGGCTCATATCACCCCAACCTTGCAGCATCTGCATTGGTTACCAATTGAGCACCGGGTCATCTTCAAAGTGTTGGTATTGACCTTTAAGGCCTTGCATAGTCTGGGGCCGGTGTACTTAAGGGACCTTCTGCTCCCATATGTTCCCCAGAGATCCCTGCATTCAGAGGACCTCAATCTTCTACAGATTCTGCCCTTATGGACTATCCATCTGTTGTCAACCACACAGAGAACTTTCTCTGTGGCTGCACCATGTTTGTGGAATAGTCTACCGCCGGAAGTACACTCAATTAGTGAGTTGATGGCTTTCTGGAGAGCATGTAAAACCGTTTTGTTCCGGCAAGCATTTAGCCTATAAATATCCTGGGAAAGTGGAATTGTCCTATATGGAATTGTTTCTAATTCATTTGTATCTATGCTTTTATGTGGTATCGTTTAAATCCTATGTTTTATGCCTTTTGTTGGTAGTTCGATATATTGTAAACCATCCTGAGCCAGCTGGAAAGGACGGTATACAAATTGAAATAATAAATAAATAAATAAATAAATAAATATTAATCCCTCCATAATATCACTCCCATTGTATTAGAAGTGACAGTAGTTGGAGGAACCTCAGTCTGGCAATCATATTCCTTCTTCATCAGACAGTAGGAGCTGGTAGCATTAAAGTCTGCGGGGAACTATTTCACACTTTTAATTTGAAAATTAAAGGAGATACTCATGATGCTGAATCCTTTTCATATATATATATATATATATATATATATATATATATACACACACACACACACACACACACACACACACATACATACATACACATACACTGTATATGCCACCCTTCTCACCCCGAAGGGGACTCATTCAGATTCAGACTAGATTCAGCACTTTGGATAGTTCATTAAAAAGTTCAGGCTAAAATGCAGACTGATTTAATACCCTAGTGACAAGGGAGCTATCAGCTGCCACTGTTAACATGGGGCATCGTTTTCCATCCATCAGTGGTGCTATTGCTGTCCCTCTTTCCTACCCTTTCCACTTTTAGATAGTGTTTCTTAATACACACTTGCAAAGCACAATTACTATGCAAGTGAATATTTGAAAAATAATGTTTAAAATTGAAGGACACCATGGTGGTGCAATGGGTTAAACGGTTGAGCTGTTGAACTTGCTGATGGTTTGAATCTGCAGGATGGGGTGAGCCCCCACTGTTAGCCCCAGCTCCTACCAACCTAGCAGTTCAAAATCATGCAAACGTTAGTAGCTCAATAGGTACTGCCTCAGCGGGAAGGTAAACGGAGCTCCATGTAGTCATTCCGGCCACATCACCTAGGAGGTGTTTACGGACAATGCAGGCTTTTTCTGGAAGTGGTATAAGTATTTATTTATTGTGTCAGGAGCGAACCAAACAGTTGTATTGCATTAAAAACAAGCAAACAAAACACAAAGTTTGCAGACCTGGTATTCTATTAAATGTCCTTTGACCAGTAGCTAGCCACTTGGAGTGCCTCTGGTGTTCCCATAAGAAGGTCCTCCATTGTGCATGTAGCAGGGCTCAGGTTGCACTGTAGTAGGTGGTCTGTGGTTTGCTCTTCTCCACACTCGCATGTCATGGATTCCACCTTGTAGCCCCATTTCTTAAGGTCGGCTCTGCATCTCGTGGTGCCAGAGTGCAGTCTGTTCAGTCTCTGTAGATCTTAGAAAACTATTTCTTGATTTAACTGACATGGGATTGGAATTACTGGACTACGATATTGGATTTTGTGTTATTTGGAGATGAAATGTTGTTTTTATTATTGTCATGTTTTATTTTATTGCTAATGCTTTAACTGTTTTAAGTGCTGTTTTTAGGATGCCATTGGCATTCAATTTGTTGCCTTGTAAACCACCCTGAGTCGCCTTCGGGCTGAGAGAGTACGATATACAAATGTGTTTAATTAATTAATTAATTAATTAAATTTAAGTTATTGGTGTGCTAGCTGATACCCAAACAGGGGAAGGGCTGGAGATGTCACTGCCTTGGTCCTTTCACTATTGGTTGCTACATCCCGGCAGATGTCAGGTGGTGCAATGCCAGCTAAACAGAGTAATTTCCCCAGTGTTGTAGGGTGCATACACCCCGTGATAATGCAGCATGTCTCATTAAGAGCCACATCCACTGTTTTAGCATGGTGAGATGTGTTCCACACTGGGCATGCATAGTCAGCAGCAGAGTAGCATAGCGCAAGGGCAGATGTCTTCACTAAATCTGCCCTGAAGGTAGTGGGTCCTGCAGCCTCTCAGTATAGAGGCCCATGAGCAGATTTTCACTATTTTGATAAAGTGCTCGTATTCCTCAGGGATTGGTGCGACCGATATGATCATGTCATCTAAAATATCTGAGAATTTAGTCCAACTTGCCTTTCTGAAGTTGAATCTTTGTTAAACGAAGTGGTATAAGTGTAGTAATTTATTTTCAGTGTTTGCAATCAGAGTTGCAAAATGAATATATCAACCCAATGTGTGAAATTCCCACTCACTCACTATTTCAGAGCCTGCCTCTCTCTCTCTCTCTCTCCTCTCTCTCTCTCTCTCTCTCTCTCTCTCTCATAACTATGAGACAGAGCAGGATACCTCTGGTAGAATTCCCCTTCTATGTAAAATTTATGGTTCCCATAGTCCTGTTAGAGATGAGACTTTAGCTTCAGTTGGTTCCGCTTCCTTTCTAATGCATCCTTTTCCAGTTTCCTATCTTCACTGAAATTGAAAATCCATTCTTTATTATACAAGCACATCCAAATACTTTTCAGATTGAAGTAGTTCAGAAAGGATATGTTGTTTGGACTCATCTGAATTTTCCAGTACAGTTTGGGCTCAGAAGCAATATGTGTATATTATAATGTGATAAAATGCTTCAGAATAAGTACTCAGATTTTAAAACAAATTAGGAATATATATTTCTAAGATATATTCAAAAATATTTATTTGTAATGACTCTCCAATTTCGGTAAGGATCAAGCGTAGATAGAAGCACGGTCCAACACGATTTTATTGCAGGTACAACACTTGTAAAGCTAAAGCACCGTCCCGCCACCCAAACACACCTTATATACCCGAACCCCCTTCCCTTGCCTATGCAATGTCCAGGCAGGGTTGCACCATATCCAGGTGATTCAGCAAATCCCACAGTCCAAAGGGATGTGACCTCATTAGTCTCTGAGTCAGCACTAATAGTCCAATGTCCAATGTCCGAGTCCAGAAGAGGTTGCCTCACTTCCCCTGGAGACACCTGGAAGTTACATCACTCCCAGACTGACTCAGCATAGTCCTTCAGTAACTAGAGCAAAGGTCACTCCACCTCCCAGAGAACTGGGACAAAGGTCAGCACCACCTCATGGCAGGCTGGAAACCTGAACTTCTTCCAAGCTCAGATTTCCCAGATCTGACATTTATTCATACAGAAAATTTTATGCAGCCTATCTTTACGTTTAAATAAAAAAAACTATGTAGTAAAATTTAGAGAAGTTATTTTATTTGTTTGTTTGTCAGTTTTATATATTTTAGATATGATAAAGAGAACATTACAAAGTTAAATTATAGTTACCGTATTTTTCGCACCATAAGACGCAGTTTTTTTCCTCCCAAAGTAGGAAGAAAAATTAGCTGCGTCTTATGGAGCGAATACACTAACATGGAGGGGGGGGGAGGCGCTGGAGCAGAGGGGGCGATGTACTTACGCTTATATCGGCGCCCCCTCCGGCGGCTCCCGGCGGCTCCTGCCCATGCCCATACTCGCCACCTTGTCGCTGCATCCAGCCGGGCCGGCGCGGAGGAACGGGGCGGAAGACGGGACTCGTGGGGCGGCCTCGCCACTCACGAACCCGAGGAGGGGGGGGAGGCCACGAGGGCGGTCCCCACAGCAACGCAGTGGCAGCCATAGCAGTAGCCGCAGCAGCAGCAGCAGCAGAAGGGCCCGAAGCCAGAGGCGCTTCTTCCTGATGTCAGGAAGAAGCGCCTCTGCCGAGGATGAAGGGGAAGCGGCCGCGCGCTGTACGGAGGCCCTAAAGAGAGGCCGGAGGGAGGGAGGGAAGGAGGAAGAGTTCCCTCCCTCCCTCCGGCCTCTCTTTAGGGCCTCCGTACAGCGCGCGGCCGCTTCCCCTTCCTCCTCGGCACAGGCGCGACGAAGCGACGTCAGTTCGTCGCGCCTCTGCCGAGGGGGAAGCCCTCGCTGGCTGTGCGCTTACAGCGTTCTTAGCGCGCAGCCAGCGAGGGCTTCCTCCTCGTCAGAGGCGCGACGAAGTGACGTCACTCGCCGCGCCTGTGCCGAGGAGGAAGGGGAGCGGCCGCGCGCTGTAAGGAGGCCCTAAAGAGAGGCTGGAGGAGGGAGGGAACTTTCCTCCTTCCCCTCCCTCCCTGCGGCCTCTTTCGGGCGTTCTTACAGCGCACGGCCTCCTCTCCTTCCTCCTCGGCAGAGGCGCTTCCTGACGTCAGGAAGAAGCTCCTCTGGCTTCGGGCCCTTCCCTGCTGCTGCTGCTGCGGCTGCTGCTATGGCTGCCGCTGCGCCGCCGTGGGGGCCGCCCTCGTGGCCTCCCTCCTCCTCCTCGGGTTCGTGAGTGGCGAGGCCGCCTCACGAGTCCCGTCTTCCGCCCGTTCCCGCGCCGCCGGCTGGATGCAGCGACACGGCAGTGAGAGTATGGGCATGGGCCGGAGCCGCCGGGAGCCGCCGGAGGGGGCGCGAATATAGCGTAAGTACATCGCGCCCCCTCTGCTCCAGCGCCTCCATGTTAGTGTGTAGCCAGCCCCCAATTTTTTTTCGAATTTTGTCCCTCAAAAATCAAGGTGCGTCTTATCAGCAGGTGCGCCTTATGGTGCGAAAAATACGGTATTTTCCAGGGTGTAAATAAGCATAGAATGTAAAATTAGGGGACTGCATATTAAAATGAGGGTCAAATAGATTTCACCCCAGAAACACATCCCCTTAAAGGAGGAAACTTAGAAAAACTTCCAAAACTTTCTCATCTTAACTTTAGAAGTTAACATGTAATGTTTTTGATAAACCAAGCTCAAGAACATTCCATGGTAGAGAAAGCTCATGGAGGAAAGGACGCTGAAAAAGAGGCTTGGACACATTTTTGATCTGCCAGACTAATTAAGTAAACTTGTGACAACTGTTCAGAATTTGAGCCTCTTGGTGCCGAAAGCTGTTTAGGCCCTAGTTCCAAAAAGCACTAAAATACGCATCCCATTAAAGCCAGAAGCAATTAAGCAGGTTTTTGTTAATTGAAGATGGAATTTTACAAAAATGAGAAACTTGATACAAGGCTGTAAAATAATGGCTTTTCTAGGAAATGCCCATTTTCCAGCCCTGTCCTAGAAACACTCTGATGTCAGGCAAAGTGGGCTAAACATGAAATTTGTTTTAACACCATTTTGGAATTCTGGAAAAGGGATGCTTTCTCTGTAATGATTTTTAGCTGCATTTGGTTCCAAAAGAAAGCTAGAAAGCACTTGAAGGTGGCCTTCTTTTTAGAAAGCACTTTAAATGAGTCATGGGCCATTCCCCATCTTGTGCCAAGGACATAGTTCGGTGTTTGTCACAAATTGAAGTGATTTATGCGAGTCCCAAGAAGCAGCATTGTTTGTGAGAAAGCTTTACAGGAGCAAAAGTCTCCCAAGAACTTCCAGATGGAGGCAAAAAATATTTTCTTCTTCTTCTGAATTGTTTCAAGGAAAGGAGATTTATTTGCTTTATTTTAATTAACATATTCATATGCCACCTTCTTACATAGGGATATTCTTCTGATTTTACTATGAAGCAAAAAATCAGAGAACGTCCTAAAATTTTGTCATTTAAGATCTGGCAATAGAGTAAGGCAGTTGCCTCCAAATTGTGTTCCAGAGAGCTTGGAATTTCTCCAAAATGTTTTAGTGATTTCTACATCACAAGATGGGGCTTTTCAAACTACAGCTCATAGACTCCCCAAACATTGACCATGCTAGCTGAGGAATTCTGAGAGCCATTGTCCAAAAAGGCACCCTTTCAAATTCTCTAACAGGCCCAGATTTCTATATAGCACACGCTTTTCCTACTACCACCAAACTTGTGAAATCAAGGCTTGTTCAGACAACGCTCGACAGAAAATAAACAGCACCCACAAATGAGCAATCCTCATAACACTTTGCAACATTGGTTTCCAGAAGGAAGGCTTCTTAGAGGGATAGAGATGGAAAAAGTTCTCTCTGTATATGTGCGGAAAGTTGGAAAAATGCAAACAAAGCAGCTGAACAATGACTGCTGGCCTTTCCAAAGCAATGAACAAACAAATACATTTCTTCATTAAAAAATAAACAACAGAAACAACAGCAATAGTTGTTTTAATAATAATATTTATTGCCATCATCTTGATCTCTTTTAACTACTCTTGGATTACACCAAGTGAAATAGTCAGGCACTTTGTAATTCAAATATAAATCACTTGGCAGGTTACTCCAAATGTTCCATTTGCCCCCAGTCTTGCTGTAATATATCAGTGACTTTTGGGGGCCAGTACATAATGTGTCTAGCAAATAAATCATTCTCCCGAGTCCCTTAATAAACGCTCCTCAGTGAGGCATGTGCTCTTTGTCCACTGTTGTACAAACATTTGCCTTGATTTTAACTATTTTAAGGGAGGGAAGGAGAAGAGGGGGGGGGACACATCAATTTGGGGCGAGACAGTGCTGGTAACATGCCTTGAAGGCTCTGAAAAGCCTTAAAGCAACAGTCAGCAACCTGTTGGTGTTCTCTAGATGGCATCATACCCCATCTCCCATCACCTTCAGCTTAGCACAGTCAATTGTAAATAAGATGTTCTTCAAACTTAGTCAAGTTTGTTGGGGCAGATGTACCTGTGGTTTTTCTGCACACCCAAAAACCCAAACATTTTTTCCACAGCGAATGTATTTCCTGTACTAAATATGACATGTCCTTTGGAGGATATCTTTGCTACTCACAGTAACTATACATAATGCAAATAATCTTGCTCCAAAATGATATGTTTCTATAGGGATTTCGCAATAAGCAGGCCATTCATAATTCAACCAAGAAGCAAATATTTTTCCATTATCTCAGTCAATTTTTAGCACTTATTAGACTTGTCTTCCAAAACAGGCTGATATTACTCCCTAAATCCCTACTTTACCTGCATTTTTACTCGCCTTTCTCTTTGCTATTTAAGAGCAGCCTAACTATCCACCTCAAAAAGCATGAGTGACCATCCCTTTAAGAGTAGAGAACTGCCCCTCCTATATAGTCAGCAGTTCCGTTTTATGTTCTGCCTCCCCATAACACTCACACGTGGAAACTTAAAAGCTGGCAATACATTCATCTTACATTCATCACAAGATCAGTATTACTTTTTTTGTTTTTAATCCGGGGAAACAATAATATCCAAAAACAAAGAGATCCCTTGCCCTGCCCAAAGCCCCTTAAATTAAAGGAGACTGACACCAATTTAAAACCATTCTTTCCATAGGATCCTATGGTTCTGCATCAAAACCCATAGGATACAAGAGACAGTGCTGCAGGTTCAAACCATTGCTGACAGTTGGGCAATAAATCAGGCAGAAAACTGTGATGGCTCCTATCGCACCTGTTTTTCTGTTGTAAGCATGGGAATAAAGTGTGATAAGAGGGAGGAGCTCTGCACACGATTGCTGGCCCATATATTCCAAAATCTAAAATTGTCTACATAGTCAGCTGAGATAGTGACACGTTTGCTTTCTGATTTTTCAATGCACACAAACTTTGTTTTGCACACAAAATTATTTAAAATATTGTCTTAAACAATTGCCTGCATTGTTCAAATGTGCCATGGACTGTCAAAACCAAATGAGTGGATTTGAGAGCAAAATAGACCTAAACCTTCCCTAAAGATATTGTAGCACCCATGGGTCCGTTCGTGCCACTGGGGGGGGGGGCGATGCGCCGGGGGTCCCGTTGGCATTGGGACCCGCACAGGCGGGAAGGGACTCGGAGGATGAGTTGGAAGGCCCAGAGCAAGATTGGTCAGCCATACCTTGCCCAGTTCACCTGTAGAGAGTTTAGCCTGGGATCTCGAGTGGGAGCATTCTCCCGGGAAGGAGCGGACCAGGTGGAGATGGGAGGCAGCGAAGCAGATAGCGGAGATAGTTATGAATTCCCAAACGGTCGAGGTTCCCAAGAGCTGGCCGGGCAGCAGATGGAGGCTAGCGGCTGGGAAACTCCGGGGGAGGCTGCTTCTCAGGAAGATAGCGATTCTGGACTGCCAGAACGGGCCGTTCTCATAACAGGCGCAGGGACATAGAGGAGGGCAGGAGGAGCTGGCATCTGTCCCTAGACCGCCGCCGTTCGGAAAGTAGAGACTGGAGACGCGGGCCCTAGATCGTCGGGGTTCCAGGCCGAGGGATTAAGAACGGCCCCGTGGGAACTGATCGTCAGTTCTCCGGCCACGTCTGATCTGAAGGGCGTTGAAGCGGAGTGAATCTTGGAGCCTAGTTTGGCTCGCCTTGAACCAAGACCTTGCCTTGTATGGGATTCGCATTGGTGCGGATCCCTTGCTACGTTCCGGAGTGAACCGGGAGCCTTGCCAAGCTTTTTACCACGCTTGCCTTTGAATCTACCTTTGGAACTTTGCTTACTTTACTGAACTGCAGCTTCGTGCTGATTGCTTTATCTTATGAACTTTATTAAGTGAATTGCTTTTTGGATTTGTTTTTATTCAATAAACATAGTTAGCCTTTGCTACGTCTCCGTGTGTGTGTGAAAGGGGCAGTTCTAAGTCGGCGATTGTGACAGATATTGTATGAAATTACATTCAGGCTATTATAAATTAAACATGCATTAATACTTTTATGTTTAAACGTTGGTATCATCTCCAAGGTGTCTCATTATGTATGTATATGCAAACATAGCCATTCCAAAATTGGGGGGGGGGATCTTATGTGCAAAAACTTCTAGTTCCAAGCATTTTGGATAGGGGAACATGGACAAAACGTTGCCATGCCTTCATGCATTTCACTTCCTGATCTCAAAGAAGCAAAGGCTGTCAAGCTGAATAAGAGGAGTCTTCTCAAAGTTTGGAGAATTCTGTACCTTTAAATTAGAACTGCCCTCCTATTAACACCACAGCTGTCAAGAGCTGTGTAAACAAATATGTTTCCTAAATAGACACGGCAATATTTGAAAAAGCCCTTGATCTCCAGCCAGCGATTTTGAAAAAAGCTTCCCCTTCCTCAGCACACCAACTAACACCCAATCAGCTACTTAATGAGAAAGCCCTCCGGCGCAGCATACCACGTTGAAAGGCCTCTGGTGGGCCATTGCAGAGCTAGCTTCAGTTCTTCGCCTGCACAGCTTGAGCTCCACGTTCAAAATGTTGCTTCTCTGGTTGGCTAAGGAAAAGTTGCAAAGAATGAATGCATTCCCTCAATGCAGAAAAACATAGGATTTTATTTATACAGTTATTTGCACCATGGGTATGCCACCCTGTTACACATAGTTTTCTTGGTGTGTTTTTCAAAACTATTTTTTAATTAAATGAAAATTAAATAGAGATGCATAGGTCCTGTTATAAAGTAGAATCTTCATTTCTGGCTTCTAATATCCATTCTCTAAAAACTATACACACGGATGCAGACATATATAGGTTCAATTTCAATGTTTCAGGCATGTGGTATAGCCAGCATTAGGATTCATATGTTTTTTTGTGCCTGAAGGAATCTTGCACACTGATCATTTGTGTTACAGGCAGAAAGCCAAAGGGTCCCACAACCGCAGAAGATTTTGGATGACTGCCTGTTTAGGGCTACTGCATTTTTGCACCTGCTACTGCCTCTTTCATAGCAGCCTGATGTGTATAAATGAAGCATTACTATATTTTCATATTAGGGGAAAATATTATCTGAATCTAGGTACCGGTATATTAGATTGTCAATTAAATTAAAAGGCACTGTAGCAGATACGTTTCAAACATCAACAAATGACAACACTGTTCATAGTATTGCCATTAAAAGCATGGAATGAAAATACCATAGAACTGTTTAGTATTAAAGAGCTCTTAGGATGCATCGATCCTGTAAAATTAATGCAATTTAGTTGTTTTGTTTTATGTGGGACTTGGGGTTTTTTCCTGTTTAGTGATGCATGATGCTGCTATTAATCTGGTGTCTGCACGTATATTCAGAGATTACCTTGAGAAGAAACAAGACGGTGGTTGAGGGAAAGGCATGGGTCAGAATTTTGTTTGATTTACTTTTTTATAAGATGACACTACTGTTGTACTTAATCAATAATAATAATAATAATAATCTTTATTTATATCCTGCCACCATCTCCCTGAGGGGACTCAGGGCGACTTACAAGATACTCCAGAGTGCACATATAACATACAACAAGTAAAAATACTACAAAAGTGTAAAACAAGCCATATAAAATTATAACAACAACCTCCGTCAACACATGTAGCATAAAATCAAAATAATACAATTTTAAAACAATAGTATATAAAACTAACTGCTGTCAATTCACAAGGTGCCAAGTGTCAGCTTCATATGGGCCCATTCAGCCTACTCAAGGTCAAAGGCCTGTCTGAACATCCATATTTTCAGGTTGGAATGGAAGAATTGAAGGGTGGGGGCTAATCTAATCTCTTTTGGGAGGGTATTCCAGAGCCAGGGGGCCACCACAGAGAAGGCCCTCTCTTTCATCCCCACCAACCGCACTTGAAATGGTAATGGGACTGAGAGAAGGGCCTCCCCTGTCGATCTCGGTGCCCTTGCCAGTTCGTAGAAAGAGATGCAGTCTCAAAGATAGGTTGGACCTGAATCAACAGGTGAATTGCAATGCGAGTATTCTAATCTGTCGTCTTGTTTCTAACCAATTGGCAACACGGTTCACCCAATAAAATGTGCATAAAATGTGTGGATGAGGAGGAGGAAATATGTTCCCAAGTGCATACATTAATGGGTGAAAGATATAAAACCCATAAGTCAAGGAAGATTTAATTGCAACCTAGGCAGGTTCTGCAAAATAAAATATGTGTGTGTATTTAGAGCACAAAAAGTGCATCTGGATACACATGCAGCCTTTTGCTTTTTTTTAAGGAGATGTAAAATGACATGGAAATGGGAAGTAACAAACTTAACAGAGGAAAAATAGGAAACTGAGAGAAACCGAAATTGACAGATTCATTCCTCCCTCGGGAGGAAGTGAACTGGATGAGCAAGAATGCAGGTGGCTTTATTTGTAAAGCTGTCCTGGGGTGGGCAAATCTCGCCAAGGAATCTAGCTATCTAATCTTATTGCAACTATTTGGCAGCTGTGCCAAGAGACATTGCTCACATGTCTGACCCGAAGAGAAGCTTCCAGAATGGCTTCAAGTTTTGCTTTAGGACCAAGTTGTTTCAAGTATCAAAAGAAGGCCAAGTGAGAAGGAAAACAGGCCATGGCTTCTGGGAAGCAGCAGCTATACTACACAAAGCTAGTGTCCACACTGACTAGGGATTCTGGAAGTTATAGTTTTAAAAGCAGCTTTTCCAAGTTCTGTCTGGGAGCATGGACAATTTCTGGCTGTCTGGTTCTGTGACCCCTGAACATCAAGCTAAGTGCTCTATCCTTCTAAAGACAGAAAACTTGAAAACTGTGCTCATCTGGGGGTTTCATGCCTGCAGTTCCTTCTTTTTTAAAAAAAAAAACCCCAGGCTTTCATTGAAGGAAGAAAGTGATTTGCTTCATTGCACGGGAAGATAACCTCCAACCTTTAAAGCAATCTATTCTGTATTTTGGAGATCTAAATCAGACAGGCTCAAACCTCCTCACCAACCGAGGTGTTAGCTTAAGCCATTTGTCTGAGGAGAGTGTTCATTTCAAAGCTTGATGGTTATCAAGGTAATGTTGACACTTCAAAATAACAAACTAGACCGAGAAGCAGACAGCTTGAAGTCTATTTTTATTTTGAAGTCTTGCTGTCTGATTTTATTTTCAAGGGAAATCACCGGTTCTTACTTGCCTGGCAAATGTTAAAGGGAGCATTAAAACTGAGGACGAAGCCTCTCACACATTTAAAAACAATTGCTCTCACTCTTCTGTCTTGGGGAAAAAGAAACAAAAATTATCCTGATAGGGATTTCCTTTCCTTTCCATTCATATTCCCACATCTGTGATTATTTGGATCAATTATTTTTAACACACAATAAAAAGGATAAAATATTTATGAAATATGTACCGAGACCATAAGGAAGGCTGAGTGAAGGAAGATAGATGCTTTTGAACTGTGATGTTGGAGGAAAATTCTGAGAGTGCCATGGACCGCGAGAAGATCCAACGAGTCCATACTTCAGGAAATAAAGCCCGACGGCTCATTAAAGGGAAGGATATTAGAGGCAAAGATGAAGTACTTTGGCCACATAATGAGAATACAGGAAAGCTTAGAGAGGACAATGATGCTGGGGAAAATGGAAGGAAAAAGGAAGAGGGACTGACCAAGGGCAAGATGGATGGATGGCATCCTCGAAGTGACTAACTTGACTCTGAAGGAGCTGCAGGTGGCAATAGCCAACAGGGAGCTCTGGCGTGGGCTGGTCCATGAGGACACAAAGAGTCGGAAGCGATTAAACAAATAAACAACAACATGCACTGATATTCAGAACCAAAGATCAGAACCTCCTCCCATGTAGAAGCAAATAACAACTAACTATGTACAAGACTTCAGATCTGTGAATAGAGCGCACCAGGGTTACGAATACATAATACTCTGGATGGAGTAGCACTTTTCTGAAATAGACTGTGGATTTTCAAGAATCTATCAGTGATCTACTATTAATCTCATTATCAGAAATGTCTTTGCCCAGGTTTCATTAGAATAACTAATGATTGAGAGTCTACATCAGGCATGGGCAAACTGTAGCCCTCCAGGTGTTTTGGACTTTAACTCCCACAATTCCTAGCAGGCCACCAGGTTATGACACTTCCTTTATATGCAGTGGAATTTATGCATATTTTAAGAAATAGCAGTGTTAGCTGGTGGCTCCAATTTATTATGGTGGTGATTCTATTCCAAGATTAAGAGGAGCTATCTAAGATTCTGAACACTATCCTTAGAGTAGATTTGACACATTGGATAGCTCCTTTAAAGTTTGAAGAAATTCATTGCCTGGTGACAGTGGAGCAATTGCCTATCACTGAAAGATAGCATGCATATTTGTATGCATTTTCTCCTTTGACTAAATAATGCTTCCAAAGCCATATGATATGGCACAGAATGTTTGTGTTAGTTTTTCTAAATGCACTAACCCAAAATGCATACATAGAGCGCCCTTCTTCCAGGGAAGCCTGAATGGCCCCCTCCCTGCTGTCTTTCCCACGACAGGCTAAAACCTTTTTATTCAGGCAGGCTTTTAAGGAAGAAGGTTTTAAAGATCACATCAGGGGGTGCTGTGGTTTTTAGTTTTGAATATGTTTTAATGGATTTTAATTAATTTTGCCCTCCCTTCTGCTCGAGATCCCCATGTACAACTGGGGGCCACTGTGTGATACAGAATGCTGGACTAGATGGGCTGAGGTCCGATTCAGCATGGCTCTTCTTATGTTCTTATGTTCTTAATTAATACCATTGATGTTTAATTCTGTTTTAATATTTATAGATTTATAGATTTATAAATTGTATTGATATGCTTTTAATGAAAGCTGCTTTGAATCTCCTTTGTAGAAAGAAAAAGTGGGTATCAATATACTACATAATAATAATAATAATAATAATAATAATAATAATAATTTGCATTCATTATGTGATGCCAAGTCACATTTCCAAATAAGTGAAGTTCATGGCTATTAGAGACTGGGCCTTCTGTGAAGCAGCACCTTGACCTTAAAATTTGTTCCCCAGAAATAGTAGCCTAGTTTCCTCTATATCAGTGGTTCCCAACCTGTGGTCTGTGGACCCCCAGTGGTTCCCAATATGGTTCTGCAATAAGGTCCATGGCCTCACTGTTACTACACCATTGCAACAAGAGTGACTGGTCTTACGAAATCCTCTTACAGTGCCCAGGCAACTCACTTAAGGTGTGACAAGCCTCCTGTCTGCTACATCTCTGCCTCCCTCTCCCTGAGCAGAGTCGTTCCATGTGGTGCTGGAAGCAGGGGCACCTTAGTGTCTTTGTTTTTAGACCTGTTCCTGGGGTTATTTGGGGTGCTGATTGAGAAAATTGCATTGGATAGATCACATCAGATCTAGATTATTGAATATGGTTTTCTGTAGGTGAGCATATGGCGACTACAGAATGGCATATGTTTCGTATCAGAATCTAGAGCTGAGGTGGTCTATTGAATGCAGTTTTCTCAATCAGCATGCCAAATAACCAAACCAAATCTAAAGTTGATTGAAAACAGATTTATAACCCTTTGGTACTGATGTTGGAGAGTGGTCCCTGGTCAAGTGGCCCCTGGTCAAAAAAAGGTTGGGAACCACTACTCTATATTGTCCTATTATACAACTGATATAGAAGACAGTGTGTTGAAGTGGTTGAGTGTTGGCCTATAGCTGTAGAAACCAGGATTTGAATTCCCACTTGGCCATGAAAAACTATTGTCTGACCTTAGGCAAGTTAAATATGTTTAGTCCCAGAAAACCCTGTGATAGGTTTGGGTCTTATCACATTGGAAGCTACTCGGTTTATATCAGTATGCATCCCGTATTTTTTATAGAACCAGACACATTCTGTATTCAGACAGGATGCATACTCATCCCATCACACCTGATTCTTACATTTTGAAAATACTGTACTTTGACACATCACACCACAGAAGGCAGACTTCTCCTCAATCCATTTGAATGCCTCCTTACATCACCTCCCCCTCCCCAAAAAAATATTGCTCATTGATGTAGTCTAGAAGTCTAGAACTACCAGATGAGATGCATACTGATTTTACAATCACATGTAAAAACAGCCCCTCAGAACCATATTAAATTTAAAAAACACAATTAGAATCTCATGTGCAATTTTGCAGCTTTTGTGACATTTTGCAGATGGATTCCAACAGGTTACTGACATAATGGGACAAACATCATGTGATAGGACCCATTCGGAATCATGTCCAAGAGTCTCAGAAATGAAGTATGTCCCAATGTGATAAGGTCCTTAGGCTTGCCATAAGTTGGAGATAACTTGAATGCACACAACAATAAGAAAATTATATTATAAGTAGACTATCTTTCAGAGAAAGCAACTGGCAAACAACCTCTGAGTATTTCTTGCCTCAGAATACCCTATGAAATATTCATGAAGTCTCTGTAAGTCAACAGACAATTTGAAAACACATACACACAAAGAATACATAACTGTACGATTAGCTTTTCCACTGTTAATGCTACTCATTTTTATTTTTTATTTTATTGTGTAATAAGTTTTTCAGCTTTTTAAAAAAGTTTATCCATTTTGGCCTTTTTAATTGTTTTTGTGCGTTCGCCACATTGAGTTTGACCCCAAAACATTTGAAATAAGTTTGTTAAAAGGCAAAGATTTTTGAAGTTAAAATGGGTATTTTTCTTTTCAGTGGAGCATCGTAGAATTAAAGAAGGAAGCTGTGCATGAAGTGTGAAATTGAATACCCGCTCAATGCATGAAAAAAGAGACAGCACTACAATAGGAAATGGTTTGGTCTCCTTGTTTTCTTTCAATACATACAGAGTGCTCAGGCTCTACCTATAAGGGGGAAAGGCCATAATTAAATATCCTCTAGGAATGCATATGTAAACATTTAGAGTGATGTGGTGAACCCTTAAATATAGGACAAGAAAGAGGTTGCAGTCTCACAAGGGTTGCTTTCCTTATAATTTGGCTGTGACCCAGAATGCCTGGCCAGAGGAGAATTCTATAGAATTCCTCCTGAAATATTGTATACAAGGCAAGAGGGAGGAACACTGTTCAGTGCATTTCCCCCCTGCATTTTCCTGGGAGTTTATTTTAACCATGAAAATGAACAAAATCTGGCTACTAGTATTAAAAAAACTCTAAAACTAGGACAGTAAATAAAGAGCAACCCTCAAAAATGGGGGAATTCCAGACAGAAAACAATCAGGGCCAGCCAACACCTCCCAACAAAGGATTTTCCCAGGCAGGAAGCAGCCAGGCTTTGAAGTTGCAAAGCCATTCAATTCTAAACAAGGTAGCACTTGTGTCAAGCAGACATGAGTTCTTTCTCCCACTCTGGACTTTCCACAGATATATAAACTCCACTTGTCTAGTTTCCAACAGACCTCACAACCTCTGAGGATGCCTACCATAGATGTGGGTAAAATGTCAGGAGGGAATGCTTCTGGAACATAGTCACAGAGCCTGGAAAACTCACAGCAAACCAAGCAAAAAACCTTTTTCAACATTTGTCAGAAGAACATCCAAACACTTTTGTTCACTAGAGGTTTAGAGAATACATGCTAATGCTGGTGGTAAACAGGGAAGAAGAATATTAGAGGCAATATTTATTGACTTTCTCATTTATCAAACTATTTATATCCCACCCTATCACCAAAGACTGCAGGACAAAACAAAGGAAACTCAATTCAAATGATATAGGATGCAAAACAGTAAGAAAAACATATTTGTATTATTAAATGTGTTACATATTAAACTATATACAGGTCTAACATTAAAACAAATTAAAACAAAGGAAAGCTGTTATAGGAATTAATATATAGAGAAACTGAATAATAATATAAAGACACTCCTGACCCAGGCTGTAATAAAAAGCCATGTTTTAATTTGACACTGAAATGAAGACAATGTTAGCCCCAATTTTTTTTTCGTGTCAGGAGCAACTTGAGAAACGGCAAGTTGCTTCTGGTGTGAGAGAATTGGCCGTCTGCAAGTTGCCCAGGGGACACCAGGATGTTTTTGATGTTTTACCATCCTTGTGGGAGGCTTATTTCATGTCCCCACATGGGGAGCCGGAGCTGACAGAGGGAGCTCATCCATGCTCTCCCTTGATTTGAACCTGTGACCTGTCAGTCTTCAGTCCTGCCGACATAGGGATTTAAGCCACTGTGCCACTGGGGGCTCCAACAGACCTCAGTGGAAAGTATATTCCAAGGTGCTAGAATATATTGCCTACAAAAGAAAGTCCCTTCAGCAAACCACAAGCCAGAAGAGGAGTTTGCCTGATAATGTGGATGTCAGAGCAGGGTGCACTGCCCACATAGCCAGGAAGAAGGGGGAATTCCCCCCTGTTTCATGCTGGTCACCCAGGTGCCCCATTCAGAAGTTAGCAGAGGCTCCTACAATAGACAGGAGCTCACACAGAGCTCCCCAGCCAGCATGGAGCAGTAGCTGCATCAATGCAACCATAATCCACCCTCTTTCATCTATACTGAGGAGTGCAGCGAAAGTGTGATGGTAGTGTTCAGCCAAAACAGAACTGATCCAACAGTCCAGATTGTGGACAAAATCTGTTTAAAGCCAAAAATTCCATGATACCTACTAGGAATTCTATTATTATAATTATTATCATGCTTTTCTCCCATGGGTAGGACACAAAGCAGCAAACAATAATTAAAACAACAGAAATTTCATGACACAAAAGCAAAATAAAACTGATAAACAGATAACACAATTGCATAAACTATAGACAAACAAAGTTAATAAAGTACATCATGCAGACAGCCTTCCAGTGAGTCCAGGGTTTTTGCCAGTGTAGACAAGCATACAGTTGACTTCTAGAGCCTAACTGTTGTTGGGTCCTGGCAGAGGAGCAATGAGGCTGAACTTGGATAAATTAGGCATAGATACATTATTGGACAGATCTACTTTATTTGGGACTGGCTGCCAAATTCAGCCTTTTGTGTTTAAGAGATCTCCCCAGGATTATTCCAATTAATTCAGGTTTTTACTTTTGTTTTGCCTTGGTATAAAAGGTCTTCTCATAATTTAAGGCTGTAAACTGTAGTTTACTTGTGACCTCATCATACGTACTTACCTCTCGAAGCAACCTATGGTGCTTCAACTATAGCTGGTGGATAGATGGGCATGCCACCCAACACACGACGTAAAGGAACTTCCTGTGGAGGCAATGCTTCCCTCTCAATGCAGGAGGCTTTCCGCGTTGTGTTGGCTCTAATGGAGCCAGCACACTTCTGCGCCACCCAGGTGACTCTTTCCTATGTAATGGGGGTAGTGTTGCTGTGAGGGAGCCAACTCTCCCTCATTTTGGGATGCTTCATCTGACAAATGTCATAAGGTGATTAGCTTGTGCAAAAATCCAGCACCTGCTTTACACAACTCCTAACATTTCTAGATAGGACTGTGGGGGGAAACCCTGCCTGAAATTCTGGACAATCTTTTCCACCCAGGGCAGGCAATACCGAACTAGATGTACCAATGGCCTTGGACTCCAGACAGCAATATCTTTTGTCAGGGTGAAGAACCAGCTTTGTTTATATGAACTCTCAAAATTGGAATTACTTCAAAACATGTTCCAAAATTTTACATTTGTTTTGCAGCAAAACCTTTGTGTTTCATAACAGCCCCAAAACTAAGATACATACAGTATATCTCAATTACAGGGTACCAAGTAAATATCTACTATGAACCTCAGAATTTGTAATCACCTCCAAAACAATACTGAAGTTTTGCAATTGTTTTTCAATGGTGTATGACAGAAAAGAACCAGGCATTTTGCGACAGACCAAAATTGAGATAGACCACCTCATCAGACAGGTCCTCCCCCCCATTCTAGCATGCTGCTGACATGCTGCCAGGACAGAGTCTCCTGGAGCCCATCATATGATGCGGGGCTACTTCCGGAAGGGTTGTGCTGGGCTCCATCCTAGCAGGTTCCTGGCAGCATGGAAAGAGGGAACTCTAAGGATACATCCCATCTCCTCATTGAAGAAGCCGGGGATAACACTGGAGGAAGCTGGAGACAGTGGGGAAATATTGTGGGATGGCAACACACAACCATGGTAAGGGGATGAATCTGGGTGCTGCCCCATGGTTTTCCCACTGTCCCCAGGCTTCTGGACTCTCATGTCATGAGATCCACAGTCACATCAACTTACTATGGTTCCAAGTAAGTGTTCGTGCTGAAAGAAAGCTTGACATTTGTCTTGGAACTCAGACTGAGGAAAATTAATATCTTCTTCCCTTCTTCTCTTTCTTCATGTACTGGAATGTCATCAGTGTTTTTTGGGAAGGCTACCTCTTATCTCTTTCCCCAAATTTGATGGGAGTGGGGGCAAGTGAGAAGAGCACTGTTCAAATATTCTCTCTGACACTTTGTGGAAAGAACAAAGCTCAAGCAAGCACACGGCACACAGCAATCATGCCAAGTGTCTGGATGGTATGTAAATATTAATACTCACACAGCTTTCGTGTTTGCTCCAGTTTACAAGATACCCAGTGGCTGTACAACCACGTTAACTCAGTTTATCATGGGAATGACAGTTACGGGAACAAGTTCAGTCACCCTTGTATTCTGGATTGTTTGGAATCTGTAGCCTTTATTTAGTAAAAATGAAGGTATTGGAGACCTTTCCAAAGCATGCTCTTCAGTCAACATGAGTAATTCCAATGATTAAAAAAAGCTTTCTGGCAAAGACCCTCAGCTATGGAAATTCAGGTGTAGCTTGGGTGGTTTTCATGGAGTCATAAAATGCAAGGACTAAAGAGCACAGATCTTATCAGCTGTCTAGACTGCAGTAATGTCTTTCTTTGGCCTCTTCCACACAGCTGAATAAAATCCCACATTTTCTGCTTTGAACTGGGATATATGGCAGTGCAGACTCAGATATTCCAGTTCAAAGCAGATATTGTGGGTTATTCTGCCTTGATATTCTGAGTTATATGGCTGTCTGCTGTCACAAAGGCCCTTCTGATTCCACAGTACCTGTCAGCATGATCACCTCAATTTTAAAAGAAATCCAGAGGACAAAAGAGTACTGAGGATACTTTAGATTGAGATACTAAGCAGGGGATTGGACCTGATGGGTCTCTTAAACTTTATAATTCTGTGGTTCTAAATCTTATTGCAGTGGTTCTCAACCTGTGGGTCCCCAGGTGTTTTGGCCTATAGCTCCCAGAAATCCCAGCCAATTTACCAGCTGTTAGGATTTCTGGAAGTTGAAGGCCAAAACATCTGGGGACCCACAGGTTGAAAACCACTGTCTTAGTGCATGAAGCTTGAGAGTTTTAGTGTATCTTAGGAGCCCCCAGACCAGGGGTACAGCTATCAGCAAGGAACAATAAATGAGAACCTTGCCCCTAAATGAATCATAGAGTTGGAAGAGACCTCATGGGCAATCCAGTCCAACCTCCTGCGAAGAAGCAGGAAATGAGGATGATATTCCTCAAATGAACACTTTTGCCACAAATTTTCTAGTTTTGCAATGATTTAAAACTTGAGTTGAGCATTTAGAAATATAGATTAAGCCTTCAAAGAAGAAGAGAAGACACATTTGAAAATGTCAAATGCTCAATGGACTCAGGTGGGAGGAGGCAGTCTTTTTGAAGTCCTAGTCCCCCGCTGTCTAAGGCTTGCTAAAAGCAAACTGAAAGCTGGTGCAATTCTTGCAAGATTTGTGGTAAACAGTCTGAAGAATTAATGTAGTTTGACATCACTTTAACTGCCATGGCTCAGTGCTAGGATTGTAGGTCCAAGGTCTTTAACCTTCTCTGACAAAGACTGCTGGTGCTCATCAAACCAGTAAGCCCAGGATTCCACAGCACTGAGCCATGGTAGCTAAAGTGGTGTAATCCTACAGTGCAGACGCACCCTTCAGCCTACAACCCACAAGAGAGTGTCTGCAATATATTGCACTACAAGTAGCTTCTAGATACTTTTCAAGGGCAGCCCCATGTAGAACACAGTACCGTGACTGTTCAGGGGATGATTAAGGAGTGAATCACTGTGGCCAGATTTTCTCTTAATTTGGGCCAAGGGAATTCCATCCACAGCAGCTACCTTGCCTTCCAGGGACAAATACTCTGAGGAGGCCTTAACAGTCATTTTAACAAAAGGGTTTCTGAGAACTTGTAAAATATTGAAATAATGACATGTGAAAAAGGACCTTCACACATCATTACTTGGTATAAAACATCAGTAAGATATTCTACACAAAGTCCAAAGAACATCTGGAGATGTTCAGACTGAAACTCATTCAATTAATTCTGTCTGCTGCCATGAAATAGAATGGACATTTTGTGGAATTTCCTGAAGCATCCACAGAATCCCCTTACTTTTAGCAGCATTTTTAAACCAACGTGTAAATCTACCACTCTGTGTGTGTGTGTGTGTGTGTGTGTGTCATTCTAAGTTAAATTGAAGATTTCAAATCTCTCCATATTTCATGAAAGGGAAAAATACATATTTGTGGAGATGGTACGCATGGCGTGTGTGTTGTGTGTGTTTGTAAGAGAGAGCGAGAGGAGAACTAGTCATTTGTGTTAACATAAAGTTAAATTGTTCAAATGGCATTTTCACGGGCTGCCAAGTTTTAAGGAAGAACATATTTTGGCAGACATCAAACTGCAGAAAAGTCACTGCAAGAGTTGATAGCTTGGGAAACTCTGGAATGAACAAACAAACAAACAATTAAATGGCACAATATTTGACACGATAATAGTTATCATTTCTGCCTTTCTGTCTTCTAATATATTCCCATTACTTATGTTACATATTAAAGACTGCCTGTAGTACACCAAATGGAACAAAAATGCCAGAAAAGCATTCAGTTTACTCCACTCACATCAGCGTTTAATTTTATGATCACTGCAACTCTGAATTTCACTACAAGAAGTGCTCTCGGCATACTATTTCTGGTTAATTCAGAAGCCAATAGGACAATTGCTTGCAATGTTTACTTCTGTGGGTGAAAGCAGACATAACATTTCAAGAACAGTGGGAGTACTTTAGAGGCACCCTCTCTCTCGCCACCTTAAAAACAAACATTTCTCTTCTTTTTTTGTCCTGGGGTGAGCTCTGAAAAAAGTTTCTTTAGCTTTTTAGTGTGTTTCAATTTGGCCAGAGATAAAAATTTAAAAAACATTTGCGGATAAAGACTATTTGCAAACAAGGCTGCACCAGTTCTTAAAGTCATTGGGCAACCATCAGTGCTCCAGGACACACTGCTAAGGCTTACCCTAAGCTCCCCTTTCATCCTCCCTTTCAGGTAAGCATTCCAAGCAACTTTCAGTCCAACTTCACTTGGAATTTCCCACAATAACCTGTAGCTCCACGACACTCCAGGGTATTAAAAGGGTGGCCAGACTCCATCATAAAGATGTGTACAGCCACCACATCTGGGCACTCCATCACACCATATAATTGTTGAACTCAGGCCACTCCTCCATCCCAACTGCCACTGTCCAGACCTTGGACAAGAAAAGAAGAAACAGGAACATCTCCATGCCTAGACCCAGAAGCAGATGAAGGGCTCTTCTCAACTGCCACGGCACTGGCTCAGAGGACAGAAAAAAGGGCAAGCATGTCCCCAACATGCTTAGGCCCAGAAGCGGTTGTAGGGCCTTTCTTCTATCTCAACTGCCACATTCTTGGTTTCTGAGGCAGAGAAGAAGAGGAAGTCACAGCTCCACCATGACTAGGCTCAGAAGCAGATGAAAAGTCCAATTGCCACTGCCCTGGTCTTGGAGAGAGAAAAGAACAAACAACCAAAAATCCATCATATCTAGACTGAAAAGCAGGTGAAAGGCTCTCCCTTCATCCCAACTGCCACTGTCTTGGCCTTGACAGGAGAGAAGAAGATGCAGACACAGTTCCATCACTCCTAAATGCATAAGCAGATGAAAGGTCACTCTTCCACCCCAACTGCCACTTCCCTGGTTTCAGAAAGTGAGAAGAGGCAGACATTTCTATCACTCCTAGGTCCAGATGCAGATAAAAAGCCCTCCCCCTGTCACATCTGCCATTGACCTGGTCTTGGAGAGTTAGAGGAAGAGGCAGGCATGGCTCTACCATGTCTAAGCCCAGAAACAGAGAAAGTGTTGGCTGGGTCTATTCCTCTTCCACACTGGCCGCTTTCTTTCCTTTTGTGTCATCTCAATTCGATTGTAAACCTGAGGGAAGGGAACTGTTCTGTTGCTCTGTTACTTGTAAAGCACCATGTGCAGTGATGATGCTATATAAATAGATGGTGATGATGATTACAATGAAGATAGCAGCAGCAATAATAACAACACAACCATGATTCCACTTTCACTTTTACGGGAATCCTAGGGTCTGCAGTTTGGAGAGGCAGTGAAGCTCTTTGGCTGAGAATTGTAAAATATTTGTCCTTAAATGATAAATCCCAGAAATCCATATGACATAATTATAACTATAGAGCTATAATTGTGTAGTGTAACAGAGCTCATGGCAAGGCCTTAAGGACCTATTGCCAGGAGATACTTTACTCCAATGAACCCTTTGCCTAGATTCTCTTCAGAGATGTTCCTAGTCTGGCCAACATCCAGAGCATCAACATATCTCTCACTTCAAACTATGAATGGATGAGGATTTCATTTACATTTTTATTAGAATTTTCCAAAAGTTGTTCATACTCAGTTTTGTCCCTTTCTCGGGGATCCTGTGCTTCTAATCTCTGCAAGTGTTTTAAAAATCAGTCAGAGACAGTGCAAAAGCAGTACTCCTCACTTGCCAACTTTTGGCTCTCTCTGCAAAATTAGATTAGCCTACCGTTACGATGTCACCACGGCCTACTCACTGGTTTTAGGTACTGGCCCCGAATCCTCAGAGAATGGAAGGTTGCTTACCTGGGGTCTGAAAGTGGGTAGGGAGGAGGATGCACTGACAACTTGATATATAAGGTAAGTAATACATTCCTCTTGCCCCCTGCAATGAAAATTGTGCTTATAATGTCACCGAGGAGCAGGAAGTTCAAAAGCAACATCATTTATTTATCTCAAAAATTAATATACTGTATGTTCAGTGCATGTTTCTGAACTCATGAAAATGTTGCCAGGTGAGCACATTTATAGTTGCTGGATTGAACACATTATTGCAAGAAAAAGGTAAACATTGTGTATTTCCTTGGCTATAGTTCACTGTCAGAGCTTGTATTCAATGGTTTATGTTCCAAGAGTTATGGCCCTTCCAGACAGGCCCTATATCCCAGGATCTGATCCCAGGTTGTCTGAATTAAACTGGATTATATGAGTCCCCACTGCCAGATAATCTGAGATAAACAGAAAACCTGGGATCAGATCCCGGGATATTGGGCCTGCCTGGAAGGGCCCTTAGATATCTTGGAGTTAATCAGAAATGTCAAGAATCCTTTCTACTACTTGCACATGAGGATAAAACAGACTACACAATTTAGTAACTGGCAGGCCATTGAAATTAAAAATCCACTGAGAGTCATGTGTTTCCAATTAACGCTAGAGGTACAAGGCAAAAAAAAAACCACAGTTGTCACTCACAAAAAAACTCACTAGAAGAACTTTCTAGTACTCTTCACCTCCAAACCCCTTGACACCACTTCCATTTTCATAAACTATTTTCTTTTGCAGATTTCCATCTAACTTGATTGAATATAATGTGGTAAATCATGTCAATTTAGAAAAAAAACTTAGAGGTTTTTTTTCTTTGTAATTATACTTGTTTGCTAAGACCGAGAGAAGTACCTGACCTCCATTGTAGCCTTTTCGAATGGCAGTAGGAATTAGCTCGGCTGGCATCTTGCCAGTTCTAAATTTAGTGTAAATCAAAATATTTAAACATAAGTCACACGGTTTATACAGAGCAGGTATTACTCATTCTAGCACCATGCTGTCTTAAATGATATAAAGCTTACTATACTGTCTTTCTTCTCACTTTCATAGAAAGAAATACACATTGCTTGAAATTAAGAATACACTTGTCCCTCCACATTTGCGGTTTTGACTCTTGTGGATTTGACTTAAAATGTTCTCTCAAGGAATCTCTAAGTCCCCCAGGATAATCCTATGTTCAGCTTTCTCCATTCACACTGGAGGTCATTCAGATTTAAGTGCAATTCTGTTTTCAGCTTCTAGTGGAATTTTACCATAGAGTTGGAGACCCCAGTGATAAAATGGGTTAAACCCTTGTGCCAGCAGGACTGAAGACCGACAGGTCGCAGGTTCAAATTCGGGGGGAGCGCAGATGAGCTCCCTCTGTCACTTCCAGCTCCCCATGCAGTGACATAAGAGAATCCTCCCACAAGGATGGTAAAACATCAAAACATCCAGGCGTCCCTTGGGCAACATCCTTCTTGCAGATGGCCAATTCTCTCACACCAGAAGCGACTTGCAGCTTCTCAAGTTGCTCCTGACATGAAAAAAACCCATAGTCACACTGAAAGACTTATGACTTCTTGAGATGGAGCTGACAAAATGAAAGCAGGAAGATCATCTTCTTTGTGTGGGATTCCGTCTTTAAAGAAGACAGAGAATGTACTGACTCACATCACACAGGATAGTCTCCTCTCGCCTTTACCTCAATCATCTGTAAAGGAGATATAAGACATCATTCTTAAGACAGACACCATTTCTTTTTCTACACTCCTTTCCTTTCCTCCCAATCTCATTATTCTCAAGGAGACAGAAGGCACCATTCTTAAGAGACCACTTCTCTGGGCTCCTTTCTCTCCCAATCTCCATACTCTCAAGTAGACAGAAGGCATAGTTCTTAAGACAAACACCATTTCTTTTTATGCACTCCTTCCCTTTCCATCTCAATTTTTTTACTCTCAATCAGAGAAGTCCAAAAATTATTCGGCACTAGAACTTACTGTAGTTGGTTTTTTAAAAGTGCAGGGGGGGCAAACTTAAAAAGCTAGCAGTAGTGTAGTTTCAAAAGCTGATGTTACTATAAAGGAGAAATTAATGGAAGAACAAAATTGTAATATCTTGAAATTGTGGTAGCCTATTCCTAATGATTACATGAATTTTAAAAATTTTTACCATGAGGCAGGATTTTGAGGCCATGAAATTTACCATGAGGTAGGATTTTTGAGGCCAAAAATTTTACCATGAGGCAGGATCCTGCTCATGAGGCAGGATTTTGGGTGATAAATGTCAGTACTCGGTAGGAGACTGCCCACAGGAACACCCATTACTCAATGACACTGAAGCAGTTCAACATAGGCAAATTTGACAGATCCCATTCCATATATTTTTCACTGCATTCTCCCATTTCCACTCGAATCATATGCTCAGACAATGCTTTCTAACCTGCTCCAATCCCCCCACCCTATTTCTCTACAGTTCAGAAACAATTAACAGGCAAAGCAGCATGGGCAAGAGGCAATCCCCTTGTGTCATATGATGGGATCCATGTTGTTTCTTCTATGAACTGTTGTAGAAGGGGGGCGGGGTTGACTTGCATTAAAAATCCCTAGAAAAATGTCCTCACCGGTATTTTCCTTATCTGTGATTTTTCAGTTTCACAGGGGTTCTGTGACTTTAACCCCAGGAAATGTGAAGGGCTGAATGTGTAGAGCAGAGTTCTCAACCTGTGAGTCCCCAGATGTTTTGGGCTTCAACTCCCAGAAATCCTAACAGCTAGTAAACTGGCTGGGATTTCTGGGAGCTGTAGGCCAAAACACCTGAGGACCCACAGGTTGAGAACCACTGATATAGCACAATGCTTGCTGGATCAGACCAAAGGCTTCAAAAGTTCAGCATTCTGATCACTCAGAGGCCAAACAAATGGCTACAGGTCTGCCAGCAAGAACCATTCGCAATACAGAATTATGGCATTATTATTCCACTTTAGTTGTCATGATTCCATTCCATAAAATCCTGGGATTTGTTCTCTAGGGAGGGCCATATAGAATTTGGCCTTGTACTCCAAACCATGGCCTGATAATGACCCAACATGATTCAATGAAATTTCATGTTTTATGGATGAGTGAGAATTCTGAATTTAGGATCTTTTCCTTTCTGTCTCTGAACTAGGAACATAATAGAATTGTAGAGTTGGAATTTATTTATTTATTTATTTAAAACTTTTGTACCCCGACCTTCTCACCTCTATCGAGGGACTCAGAACGGCATAACAGCAAAAATTCAATGCTATGCAATTTAAAAACAAAAGGGTCATACAATCCAACTCCTGCCATGCAGGAATACAAAATCAAAACATTCCTGACAGTTGGCCACCCAAACCTCTGTTTTTATGAACCGTAAGAGAATAAGATGCCACCACACTAGAGGCACTGTATTTTACTGTCAAACAGCTCTTGGGACCTCTTCACCCAGGAATAAATAGCCCCATTTTGGCACTTGGACAGGGCTTGGACAGGGCCTGCCGAGTGCCATCAGATGATGCTTTGCAGGCCCTGCCCACATTTCTCTTGAAGTGGAGGGGAAGTGTCAGAAGGCGCTTCTTCCACCACCATGGGAAGGAAAGTGTTTTTCGAGTAGCTACCTGCACTTTCCTCCCCTCTTCCCCATATGATGGGGGAAAGGGTGGTGGGGCAACATGTGTTTCCATGCATTGCTGCCCTTTCTCCCATCTGATGGGGACAGATGTGATGGGTGAAGGAGGGTGAAGGAGGGAAGGCCATCGGCAGCTCCTGGGGGGGGGGGGGGCAGGGGACTTGGTTCTTCCCATTGTTAGGTGGGATCCTTTTTTTCCTATCGTTTGAATCCACTATTGTGGTTTGGATCAATTTCTCCATCATGGTTTTACAATAATTTATTTGTGCCTTATATGTGTTTGGCGGCACAGTGGATTAAACCACTGATCTGCTGAACTTGTTGACGGAAATATCACAGGTTCCGCTGTCAGCCCCAGCTTCTGCCAACCTAGCAGTTTGAAAACATGTAAATGTGAGTAGATCAATAGGTACCGGTCCGGCGGGAAGGTAACGGCATTCCACGCAGTCATGCTGGCCACATGACCTTGGAGTTGTCTACGGACAACACCAGCTCTTCAGCTTAGAAATGGAGATGGACACCAACCCCCAGAGTCGGACACAACTGGACTTAATGTCAGGGGGAAATCTTTACTTTTACTACGGTATGTGTTCAGGTCAGGAAGTTTTTCCTAATGTTTAAGTGGAATCTCTTTTCCTGTAGTTTGAGAAAAAGGAGCCTGAAAGTTTCTCCCCTCAAGCACAACAAAGCACATATTTTTTTACATTTCCTGTGAAGGTATGCACATGCACATGTTGGTGGGTTTCCTACAAACTTTGCAGATGATTTTTTGCATAACTTAAAATTGTTGCTTCACAGTGCACTGGATTTAGAATAATAATAAAGATTGGGTGAGATGTTTGTGTACTTTTTATAAATATGCCTGTCCTTCTGTGCCTACTTGACTACACAAAAGGAAAAGCGTCTCTTTTATTGCAGAGACATCTTGCACAAATTGTGAAATCCTGATGAACAATAAGAAGCCCATTGTCTAGTTTTTACACAAGAGGTGAGAAATCTCCCGGGAGTTGTCAGTTTCTTGACAGGTTGTCTTGATATGCTGAAACAGCCTGTCTCATGGGGAAAATGAATCTTTGTGAATCTTTTCCCATTTTTACCACTTCCATCAGGGTTGGGGAACAAGTGACCTTCCAGCTGTTGTTGAACTCCAATTCCCATCAGCACTAGGCAGCCTGGCCAATCACAAAATAGGATGCATGTAGTAGGTCATCAACATCTGGAAGGTTGAACGTTCTCTGTCCCTGACTTATATTAAGATCACCTTGCAGATCTGACAGATATGTGCTTTTCCAACATCCTGCTTCTACCTTCTTTTCTTATTTAGCCAGCAGGTGTCTGATATATGTTCATTCGTGACAGATGCGCTTCCTATAGCCATTTTGTTTTTCACTTTGGCTTAGCTCCTGGCTACTAAAACGTCAATGTTTAGCCTAGCTAAATAATGATGTGTCAAGTCTGTTATTTCTTCCTAATGAGGAAAAAAACCCTCTTTTCAAACCATGGATATGAACTTCATTCAGTTGGATTGCATCCTCCATTTGGGATTATCTCCAGTACCAATCGTATTCCATCTCTGCTCTTTGTGAGCAAAAATGTTTTCTTTAAAATTTCCATGTGTTGACCATCCTTGTGTGACTTTATTGGGATGCCAAGTGTTTGTGGTTTTGGCTTCCTTGGGAATTTAGACTGTGGGATAAATTAAAAACTAGTGACAACCATCTTTTAAAGGAAACCAAGTGAATTTCCTATTCCTTTATTTTAAACTGCTTAATTTTCAAAGTCATGCTGAGCAATTTCCTCTGTGATTGGCCATCTATTAGGCTCACCCTTTTCATCCATGACAAGATTCTCAAAATGTAGCATTTATTCATTCAAGTAAAGGCAAGGATGAAATGGTGATTAATGGATTAAAACAAACTTCACTGCGCCTACCATAGTAGGAGATACATTTGCATTAGAAGCCAACAAGCAAAAAATAAGAAGGCTCGGGATATGACATTTTCCAGAATCGCACAGCTGTGTTAAATCTGTTAAGGCTGCAGACTGGATTTCAGCATAAATCAACAAATACCGTTTGAACGGAAATATGTTTTTATAGGGCTTTTCTACTTTGAGTCTGTGGGTTTAACTTTCTTAAAATGTGGAGGGGTGTGCAAGCTTTGAGCCAAAGTCATTATTTGTCTCTTGTGTTTTAGGCCAAAGATAAATATTGGATTAATTGTTTTCCTCATCAGCTCCCACCACTTATGTGTTATCTCTGAAGCCTAGGCAGATGAAGAATAAAAATTGCAATGTGGTTGAAAGGCATGGCAAACCACTTGTTGTAGTCATTACATCTAGTAGATTAACATGTTTTAGTCAGATTGTTTGGCATTAGATGCTCAAGAAGAAGTGCACTGGGAATTCATCACGAATATTGAGTCATTCAGCTTTTCCAGAGTTAGCTTTATTCTAAAGTGGACAGATGTTGGATTCTTCAACTCACAGAACATTACAGATTGTACTGTCCTGGAATGGATAAGATAGAACTGCCTCAGTACATCTTTATTTAAATCAGAGCTTGAACATTTTACTTGTCTAAGGAACCCCAGTGGTGCAGCAGATTAAACCACTGAGCTGCTGAACTTAGTATCATAGAATCATAGAAGCATGGAGTTGGAAGAGACCTTGTGGTGGGCCATCCAGTCCAACCCCCTGCCAAGAAGCAGGAAAATCACATTCAAAGCAGCCCCACAGATGGCCATCCAGCCTCTGTTTAAAACCCTCCAAAGGAGGAGCCTCCACCACACTCCAGGTCAGAGAGTTCCACTGCTGAAGAGCTCTCAAAGTCAGGAAGTTCTTCCTTATGTTCAAATGGAATCTCCTTTCCTGTAGTTTGAAGCCATTGTTCCACATCCTGGTCTTGAGGGCAGCAGAAAACAAGCTTGCTTCCTCCTCCCTATGACTTCCTCTCACATATTTATACATGGCTATCATGTCTCCTCTCAGCCTTCTCTTCTTCAGGCTAAACATGCCTCGCTCTTTAAGCCGCTCCTCATAGGGCTTGTTCCCCAGACACTTGATCATTTTAGTCACCCTCCTCTGGACACATTCCAGCTTGTCAATATCTCTATTCAATTGTGGTGCCCAGAATTGGACACAGTATTCCAGATGTAGTCTAACCAAAGCAGAATAGAGGGGTAGCATGACTTCCCTGGATCTAGACACTATACTCCTATAGATGCAGGCCAAAAATCTCATTTGCTTTTTTGCCGCTGCATCACATTATTGGCTCATATGTAACTTGCTGACTGAAAGGTTAGCGGTTAGAATCCAGGGAGCGGGGTGATCTCCCACTGTTAGCCCCAGCTTCTGCCAACCTAGCAGTTCAAAAACATGCAAATGTGAGTAGATCAATAGGTCTGGCAAGAAGTTAGCGTTGCTGCATGCAGTCATGCTGACCTTGGGGGCATCTATGGACAACACTGGCTCTTCAGCTTAGAATTGGAGATGAGCATCAACCCCCAGAGTCGGACAGACTTAATGTCAGGGGAAAACCTTTACCTTAGGACATTATTATATTTATTTATACCCCACTTTATCTCTCCACAAGGAGACTCCAAGCAGCTTTACCATGTGAAGCTGCTATTTCACAACCAGGAACAGTGGCAACTTATCAGTTTAATGATCCTCAATACTGGTAGTCTGTTAATGAATTATGATGGTATGAAATCCAACTTACACCATCGTAACCTGCTTTTTTTGGTTCGGCGTGGAATCTGTCATTCTGTTACAACTGTGCAACCACTAAAAACCCCTCCCTAGTCCTTTTCAGTGTGGTTGCCCAGTTTAAGGTTCAGTGTGGCATTGAGGTATGACTCCAGTAACCCAGCTCCACCACAGAGGTGACTGTGTGACAGGATGTTACCTTCGGACTTCAAATATCGTCTTCTCTTCTGGGTTATCCAGCAAGTCACAATACAGAATGAGTGGACAGCATTTGGCTTATGGGTCAAAAGTTCGATTCTAATCTTGCCCCTGGAGACTGCGTTCATATCAAGCAAGCATAAATATTGTTTTGTGCTACTAATTGTGTTTCTCCTCTTTCTAATTAGTGGAATTCGGAACATTACCATGGTTCAATAAAAGTTGCAGACATGTCAAATCACCCAGCACAACTTGACCTAACCCAGATACTATTTTATGATTCAGATACAGGCAGCATGAGTATACTTAATCAAAAACAAGTAAATATTGTATTTTGAGAGAGAAATTTGATTAGTGCCAAAGCTGGGGAGAAGAACGAAGCTTGACACAAGACAATTAGGCTTCAGGGTTATTTTCCCTTTCCCAATCAGTTTCCTCCATTTGACATTTTTGTTCTCATTAATAATATAGCTAAATGGAAAAAAAACAAAAACACAGAAAGAGCCAGATTAGATAAGACCAAAGAGGTATACAGTCTAGAATTCATTTCAGATGGTGACCAGTCAGTTGCCTATGAGAAGCCCACCAATAGGATTGCAACAGGTTCTTGGTCACTTTCTACACCCTTTCCAATACAATATATTATCCTTTTGGGGCATGGAAGTCAGAACCCTTTTCCAGCTGTGGGTATGCTCTTGATTTGTACATGGGGCAGTATGACATTAGAAGTTCTGTTTTAAATTTCCTTTCTAATTTTGCCCAACACCTTTCTTACAGCAACTATACATTGGATCATCATTTTCACTGAGTTATTTATGAAATCTTAAAATTATATTTATTAATTCAGTTTATATCACTGCTTTTTTTCCTGGTATGAAACTCAAAGTGGCTTACAATAATTTAAAATAGGACTTTTGCTAAAATCCAATTTTACAAAATTACAAAAACAATTAAAGTACAAGTCTATTTAGAAGGTTTTGCTGTTTAATTAGTAAATGTAAAGGTTCCACCTTGACATCAAGTAGAGTCAAGTCCGACTCTGGGACGTGGTACTCATCTCAATTTCTAAGCCAAAGAGCCAGTGTTGTCCATAGACAACTCCAAGGTCATGTGTCCAGCATGACTGCATGGAGTACCATTACCTTCCTGCTGGAGAAGTACCTATTGATCTACTCACATTTGCATGGTTTCAAATTGCTAGGTTGGCAGAAGCTGAGGCTAATAATGGAAGCTAATCCCGCTCCCCAGATTCGAACCACTGACCTTTTGATCAACAATTTCAGCAGCTTAGCAGTTTAACCTGCTGCACCACCAGGGGCTTTTTAATATCAAGGGGCATATTAATAGTGGGGAGGTAGAACTGTAGTGGTCAGCCTTTAATGTAAGTTTGCCTGCCTTGTTGTGATTGGACTTCTGCAGTGAGCTGTACATTGAGTTGCCTCTGTACCAAGTTTGGGGACTCCAATTAGTTCGAAACATGGCAGCCAGATTTGTTACAGGAACATCTAGGAATGTGCATATTATACCCATATGGAAGTCACTCCACTGGTTGCCAATTCGTTTCTGGATAAAATACTAGGTGTTGGCTTTGACCTTTAAAGCTCTACATGGTCTGGGTTCAGGTTACCTACAGGATCACTATCTCCTGCACAATCCACCCTTTAGGACACATAGGTCCTCCAACCTGCCAGAATCCTACTGGTGACTGTCACCCAGAGGACCTTTTAATCGTCCCCCCACAACTGTGGAATGGCCTACCAGAAGAGCTTCAACAGCTAAACGAGCTGTCAGAATTTAAGACCCATCTCTCCTGGCAGGCCTACCCAGTCAACTTTCAATCGTGAGTTTTAATTTACATTCTATGGCTACTATATGCCAATTCTGTATTTGTGTTTGGTGCAAGTGTTTACAACAGTTTATATGTTTGTGTTTTAATCTATGCAATTTATTGTATATATTTTATGTTCATATTATTTTAATTCATAGTTATATGTTACTGTTTAATTGTTGTGATTTTTTTACATGTACTTTGGCATTGAATTTTTGCCATTAGTATGTGGTAAACCACCTTGAGTCCCCTCAGGGATGATCAAGGTGGTATATAAATACATTAAATAAATAAATTTGCTATACACCACCTTGAGCCTCCAGGAGAAGTGGATAGTACATTTATATATTATTAGAAGTATTAGAATTGAATTAAAATCATTTCTACCCATTTCCAAGGACCCTTTTAAGTTCTGTCATGTTCCCAAAGCAGCTCAAATTGGTGCCATCCATTCTGGCCACTTCAGTATTTTAACATCTCTTTATGTGGTAGACCAGGGGTGCTCATTAGGTAGATCGTGATGTACTGGTAGATCGCATAGGGCGTCCTGGTAGATTGCAGGCAAGGCGGGAGGAAGGCTCAGTCCCGCCCCGCAGGCTCCCAATGCCACCCAAGTGCAGAAGGAGGTTGGACTGGATGACCCTTGGAGGTATCCTCTTATTCTAGGAACCCATTGTTGTTGTTATTATTATCATCATCATCAGAGGCTGAATGGCCATCTGTGAGGAATGCTTTGATTGTGTTTTTCCCTTATGGCAGAAGGAGGTTGGACTGGATGGCCCTTGGAGGTCTCCTTCTACTCTAGGAACCTATTGTTGTTGTTGTTACTATTATTATTAGTAGTAGTAGTAGCAAAGGCTGAATGAATATCATCATCATTATTATTATGAATAAATTCAGGGGCTTATTATACTCACATGTATTTATTTATTTATTTATTTATTTATTTATTTATTTATTTATTTAGACTTCTAACCCGCCACTCCCCGAGGGCTCGGGGCGGTTCACAGAAGACATGGATACAGGATAACAACATTATAACAGTAGCAACAAGGGGGAAAGGGGGGAAAGGGGGGGTATAAAGGGCAGGGAACACAATGAACATGTCAGGTCCCCAGCAGGGCAATCGCTTGCTAGGTTAGGCCAGGTGGGATCGCCACGCAGCCAAAAAGTGACAACCTGGGGGTTCCCAGAAGGATACCCGGAAGCAGCTTGTCCATGGGGGAATTTAGTTGAATTCAGTCTTAAAATATATTATATGGCTCTCACTGAAATAAATTTCCAAATATTTTGCTTTTATGGCTCTCTGAGTAGTGGGTAAGTAGATCATTTTGACTTGGTTGTTTTATAAGTAGCTTGCATGATGAAAAAGTGTGAGCACCCCTGTGGTAGACCTTTCATCTTTCATCATGCCTGACACTATTGAGCCCATTCGGTTTATGAGTCTTTACCACAAGTTTGTTTCCAGGCCAAACCGTGACCCTAAATATTCTTTGTGACCCATAATGGCCATTAAACTGTCTGAAGCAGATTTAAGCTGCTAATGGAAGGAGCAACATCAGGGAGAAGCTGAGGCTGAGGAAGGATATTTCCTTTTTTATTTTTTTTAAAGCTTATTGGTTTGCTTAAAGTACAAGAAATGTACAATTATTACTATGAAGTGCTGAGGCAAAATTAACAGATAAACTTCATTTATAGAATAAGGAAGAGGGATAAAACTTCTACAGTAGAATACATAAAATATCAAGGGTCCACTATAGCTACTCTCATACAGTCCTTTATCATCTGAGATGCCATCCATGGAAAGAGTAATTTCTGATACATAATTTTAAAAAGCTTTCGTCACACCAATCCCGTTCAATTGGACGTGGTTGGTATTTTTCCACAGTGCTTGGAAACTGAAGAAACCACAAATGTAGCTAAAGAGACTTTCAACCAAAATGGAAGGAGGACAAAACGAAACTGGCTGTCTAGCGAAATATTAAGAAAATAAAATAAATAAAACTAACCAAGTTGGCAACATAATACAGTGAAAGTTATCTATGAGAAAAAGATTAGCAGTGGGTTGTGGTGAAACATAAAAGGCAACGCTTGGACATGGGAAATGAAATAATAAGAAATAAAACAGAAGCTCGAGTTCCCTACATTATGAATTCTGGGAACATAAAATTTGAGCCGCAGCAACATAACATTTTCATTGTGTCTGTGACATGGGTTACCAAAATAACTTTATGGAGTCAGGGAACTGGTCAAGAAAAACTATCCTGCACTTTTAGTATGAAGAGCCATTGTAGTATAGTGACTTCAGTGTTGGACTAACAACCCCATCAGATGGGGCTTACTTCAGTGGCATATGCCGGTTCAACCCTAGTTGACTCAAGGAGGCCCATCTAACGACACAATGGAACTTCCAGCAGGACTCCGTAGCTCAACTAGCATGGAACTGGCATATGCCATTGCTGCGGAAACACGGGAGGCTTCTCGTGGTGTACCAGAATGAAGGTGGAGGTCACATGGTTGACGGTCCCCGCGTGGGATAAGGTTAAAGGTAAGCCAGGTGATGTGGAGCATGGGGCAACAGGTTCCCCACACATCCCGACAGTGGTCATCGGAGCGACCAGGGTTTAAATCTCTATTCAGCATTCAGCCATGGAAACCCAGTGAATGGTCTGGGGCAACTCACACCCTCAGCCTCAGAGAAAGGCAATGACAAACCTCCTCTAAACAAAGCTACCAAGAAAACCTCATGATAGTTTGCTTTAGAGTTGCCTCAAGGGGGAAATAACAACAGCACACTACGAGTATTAATAGGCGTTGAGCTCAACATGTGCATGCAAAACCTAGATTTCTTTCTTGCATTAAGTTTGTGTTACTCCCATTACTAGTATCACCATCATCATCATCCTTGTGAGTGTCATCATCGTACTACATATTTGTTCTTATTCAGGGCACTGAAAGAGGCTGTTTTGGGTTGTAAGAAGGGGTAACAAAACTATCTTCCATAACAATTCAGTGTAACATTGTTACGTTTTAGTGTGACAAGTAATATTTACAATGTTTCAAGAGGGCATCTTAGGGCACTTTTTGTTTCTTAAAGGGTTTTCTTTTACTTAACTAAGAACTAAAAAGTAACATCTTAATAAAACATGTATTATTAAATAACAAATAATATGAACAAGTTAATTTGATAAAATGACATGTCATGGATATTAAATAAAAGCTAAAGGGAGAAGTTTCCTCTTGACCTTAAGTCTAGTCGGGTCTGACTCTTGGGGGTGGTGCTCATCTCAATTTCTATCCAAAGAGCCAGCATTGTCCATAGATACCATGTGGCCAGCTTTGTTACCTTTCCGTCAAAGCGGTACCTATTGATCTACTCACATTTGCATGTTTTCAAACTGCTAGGTTAGCAGAAGCTAGGACTAATAGTGGGAGCTCACCCCACTCCTCGGATTTCAACCACCGACCTTTAGGTCAGCAAGTTCAGCAGTTCAGTGGTTTAACCTGCAGCACCATGAGGGGACCCTGGATATTAAAAAAAAATTAAATAGTTAAAACAAAAACAACTTCTAGTGATATCCCAGCAATTCTATGCAGTTTTTTAAAATCAGTGTTTTTAAGATCCCTCGAGAATGTGGAGAACTGAGCATAATTGCATAAAATCATCATCTATATTTCTGTGAGATATTCATTTCATCCACTGTGGGCACAAATATGCTTCTCTGTCTGTTTAATACAAACCATCAAATATACAAACTATGAATGGTTTCACACTCAGTTACCATTACCAGTAAAACCATGCTTTTTCAATTTCCCAGTTTCTCAGTCATGACATAAAGAAGTTACACAATGCATCACACCATTTTTCCATGTTAACTCAGCCATGGCTACTCTGGTTAACAGTAGCTTTCCAAACAGTTATTCTCCTCCAAATCTTTTTGATACAGATGTTAAAAGATGGGATATTCTGCACATAAACTCCCTGTTCTATGGCTGAATCATGGCTTTCCTTCAAACCTCAAGAGTGTAATTGAATTTTGGTTTTAACTTTGCTATACACAAATGCTAGCTTGGATTAATCTCTATGTTCAAAGTTTCATTTACTTATCTTGGCAAAACCTTTGCCCCTGAATTTAGTTTCTGAACACTCAACTTATCCATGTATGAATGCTGACAAGCCCTGCTGTTTCATTTATAGTATTTCAGCTTGTGGCACATATTTCAATGGAATTTCTGTTGGGTCTTTCCTCCTCCTAAATGTTTAATTCTTGGGCCCTGCCATTATGATACCCGAAGAAAAACATGCTATTTATTTCCTCCTTCTGGGCTTCTCACAAACATCTAGTGGTCACTATGGGAAGGTAATGCTGGATTGGTCTTTGATTTGACCCAGTGTAGAAATTCTTAGGGTACATCTACACTGCAAAATTAATGCAGTTTGGCACCACCTTAATTGCCATGGCTCAATGCTCTGGAAACATGGGACTTCAGACCTCTCTGCCAAAGAGTGCTGATGCCTCACCAAACTACAGATCCCAGAAGTCCATAGTATTAAGCAATGGCAGTTAAAGCGGTGTCACATTAATTCTACAGTGTAGATGCACCCCTAAATTTCTCAACCACCACTGCTATCTGTCTGGATACACATAGGACAGTCTTACACATCTTTACTAAAAACAAATCCACTTCTTCTCAATGTGACATATTCCCTTTTGTCCTTTTACAACTCCACTGAAATATGATTTTCACAAATAGAACTTGTTAGTCTTTCAGGCCTCAGAATATTCTTTGCTGTGTGCTGCAACCAGTTAGCATGGATACTCAACCCTCAACAAGTAAATGTACACTCCATTGTTGCGATGATCAGGAAAGGGTTGCCCCTGTGTGATCTACTCTGAACTTCTGGAAGGAAGTATATCATTTTGCTGTTGTTGTTGCTCTTAATTGCCATCAATTTGACTTCAACTGACCTTATGAATGAGAGACCTTCAGGACACTCTGTTATTAGCAACCCCACTAAGGTCTTTCACACTCAGAGTTGTGGCTTTCTTGTCTGAATCAGTCTACTTCTAGTTAAAAGGCCCTTCAAGTTCAGCCCTAAGATTATAGCAGTGGAATAAATGAATGTAATGGTATAATAAATGAAAAGATGCAGCATGGTGTAGCTATCTATGCACTGGACTACAAATCTGGAGACTAGGTATTAAATATTAGGCATGAGAAAAAAGTTATGAAAATGAAATGATTCGTAAGAAATTCGTAAGAAATGCTACTTTTGAGTATTTCCGCATCTGGAACGCCAACCAGGAAGTGGACTTTCTTTATAGAACTTCGGGGCCAGGATTTTCTTAAGTGTTGTTATTAGGTCGTAAGGGGGGGCACCCTCCTTCTCTCTCACCACCCTCCTGCCTCCCTTGCCAATAAGTATTATGGCAAGGCAAGCCCTAAACTCGCTCCTTCTTTCGGCTGGAAGCCTGGAAAAATGTAAACAGAGAGGTTTACTCAGAAGTAAATCTGCAAGGAGGGCACTTTGGATGAAGTGCCTCCTTTGTGGATTTATTTCTGAGTAAACCTCTCTTTACATTTTTCCAGGCTTCCCTGCCTCTCCTGCCTGCCAGGATCTAAAGCATCAAAGAGTATTGGGGTGAGAAACCAACCTAATGTATAATAGAATGAATGCTACTGTAAGTGCCTAATATTATAAGTAATCCAACTGGTCATATACCTACATTCCATGCACATGCAACAATACAGCAGTAATAACAATGGGTATAAGAAGAGGTAAAATTCAAACCGAAGTATTCTGACTGTGGTCCCTCCTCAAGCGGTGCAAACTGCAAAAAGCTCTTCTCTATGAGCCCGGAAAAGCCAAAAGCCCGGGCACAGCGTTTGCTGCCTGGGTGCACACACATACATATTCTTGGGGGATTTGCTGCAGAATCTTTTCTATGAGCCGGGATTCTGCAGCAAATCCCCCCAAATAATATGTATGTGTGTGCACCCAGGCAGCAAACGCTGTGCCCGGTCTTTTGGCTTTTCCCGGGCTCATAGAGAAGAGCCTTTTGCAGTTTTCACAGCTTGAGGAGGGACCACAGTCAGAATACTTCGGTTTGAATTTTACCTCTTCTTATACCCATTGTTATTACTGCTGTATTATTGCATGTGCATGGAATGTAGGTATATGACCAGCCTGGGCAAACTTGGGCCCTCGCTCCCTCAGGATGGGGGTGAGAGAGAGGCAGTGAGGAGCGAGGGGGGGCTTCCAAGAATAGAATACCCCTCCCTCCCTCCTTCCTATTTGGAGAGTCCCATCTAGAATTCAGTGTGATTTATTCAAGTTTTGGCCTACAACTCCCAGAAATCCCAGCCAATTTACCAGCTGTTAGGATTTCTGGGAGTTGTAGGCCAAAACCATCTGGAATGCGCATGCGCTGGCATACGAACTACTAGCGAATTTCGTTAGTTATTACGTTACATTTTAGAAATTTTTGGAAAATGTTTTGTAAGTCTTTCTATTACTAATCAAAAAAATCCCCCCCCCCTTTTGATTTTAGAATCACGATTTTTGGGTTCGAAACCATGCCTATTAAATATTGCTCAGCCATGGAAACCCACTGGTTGACCTTGGCCTAGTCCATTTCTCCACCTCAGAACCAACCCCCTTTGAAGAAATTTTTGCCAAGAAAACCCCAATCATGCTTCATTTTTATAAAAAAGAAAGCTGTAAGAGAGAATAATAAAATCATAATAAGGTAATATGTAAATTAAACTAAACATGAAACACAGCATCAACCAAATCCAACCACTCAATTTCTATGTATTCAAAAGACATAATCATATCCTCCTTCTTGGTTCTGATTGCAGTCTTCCGCAAATTAGTCATCACATAAGTGGTGTGTGTGATTTCTAATAATACAATAAAAAGTGATTTGTGTGCAGATATTGGGATTAAATGTGCTTTTTGCATCAAGAATGGCAAGATCCACCTAATTTTCTTTCAGTGCTGTCTGCACACAGCAGCACTAAGAATCAATGATATCTGAACAACCTCATCATATGAAGCTAAAATTAGTGGCAAATGCTAGCCGACTCCCATCAGATGACATCGTGACGGCTCCACGGGTGAAGGAGGTGTGGCGCACAGTGACACAGGAGGCTTCCTGTATTGCTGTTGACTTCATGGAGGGAAGCTGGACACACCACACTTCCCTCCATGGGATAAGCTGCTGGAGGAGCCCAGCAATGCAGGAGTTTCCCCACGCCCCGCAGCAAAGCAGAGCAACATGGGACACTTTCGGCGGCCATGTGACGAGGTCGTCAGATTTGCAGAAACCAACCTCCTCAGGGATTCAACTGTTTGGAGACCTTTAACAGGTGCATTGCAACTTTTAACTTCAACTATAGCACCATAATGAAATGAGCAATACACAAGTTGACATCCTATTGGCAACTTATGCATGCATAAATTCCTTTAAACTGTTTTTCAGAAATTGACCCCATCATCCCAATAGTTAGACACAAACGGACAGAGATGCATTTTAAAAATGAATTCATTTTTATTTTCTTTTAAACCATTTTTGCAATGTTGAAAGATTACTCCTCCGCAACTCCGAAAAAGTCCAGTCAGGTATATGTCCTCTTGTTTATGAAATCCACCTTTATGAAATTGTATAAACTATATAGAAGGAAATCAACCTTGCTACTAAAACTCCAGATCTGTATAAGTGCCTTACTTAATCTTATGCCTTGAGACAGGAAACAGGCTAAAACCAGGTAATATATGCAAGCCTAAAGATGCCCAAGTCTAATTGATGGGCTATTTATTGTATTCCTGCAAACCAAAACTCATGGGACGTCATCACATTCCTGGTCTCATACTCCTCACAGGGACAGACCTTGAAGTTTCTTTGCTACAAACCTATAATATTACAGGGACTGACCTTTAACAGACTTGGACTTTAAGTCATCCAACTACAGATGTTTATTTTTCCCGCTATGGAGGAACACCAACCAACGATGGCAGCAGAGGGAATCCCTGGCCAATGGGAACCCATACCCTGGCTGTACCACTTTTCAGCCAATCAGAGGCTGGTGTAGTTATTTTGAATAGCTGTCAAGGAAATAAATATGCTCTGTATTTTCCAGCTCTGTTGATATCCTTTTTGGCCATTGAGAATTAATGCTTTCTACCCATCTGTGTCCTGATTTGGTATTCTGGAGTAGCTGGAGCACTACAGGTTTTCGAACCCACTATTTAGTAGAGCTGAAATCACTTACCAAAACATGCAGTTGTATCTTTTTTGGACAATGCATAATGGTAATATTCAATTGAAGATTACAAAAGCAGACGTTTATAGGTGAGGCTATTGCTCATGATGGTGCATTTCACATTCTCCAGTATTGTGCACTGATTCTGTAAGTTTGCACTTCTCTGATAACTTAGAGTAGCACAAACAAGGTGTATCTCCTTTTAGGTTTTAAAGTTATTTGGGTCCCCTTAGTGCAGGGTTTTGACTTTGATCTTTGACCTACATTGCTATTCCCTTGGCCAACAAGTCCCATAAATCCATTTTGATTTGATCTCCCTTAGCTATTCAATTGTTGCATATCATTTGAGCATATGTCTGTACACAACATTACTGAAAATAATATTATTGTCTCCAAAACTGAATAATATTCAGTTTAGTATATTTATATCCCATCTTTCTACTAATGCACTCAAGACTGCTCATTTACATATATTTCACATTGTGCAGTCATACTGTTCAAAAGGAGTTAGTTTAGCAAAACAAATTGCATAAGGAGATACTAAATAAAGTGCCTCTTTGTTGAACATTGAGGGTAAAGTACTTGCACTGGCATAGCCCTCAGTTTATGTGGCCAAAGGAATCCAGATCCCAAATCTCATGCTGGCTGGGAATTGTAGTATAGTACAGTCTCGCTTATCCAACCTTCACTCATCCAACATTCTGTATTATCCAATGCAGTCTGCCTCCCACCCAGATCCACAGCTGTTTCAACACATTGCGATGTTTTGATGTTAAATTCCTAAATACAGTTATTACTACATAACGTTACCATGTATTGACCTATCAATTTGTTGTAAAACATGATGTTTTGGTGCTTAATTTGTAAAATCATAATGTAATTTGACATTTAATAGACTTTTCCTTAATCCCTCCTTATTACCCAACATTTTTGCTTATCCAACATTCTGCCGGCCCATTTATGCTGGATAAGTGAGACTCTACTGTAATTGTAATCTAAAAAAGTAACTTTTCCAAGTTCTGCTAGAAAGCCTTCAGTTTACTACTAGATTACATCAACTTTATTAGGAAGCTTGTGCTTACATGAAAGGAATGAACCTTTAAAGGACAGAGTGGCCCCTAATAATACCCAAAGAGACATTAAAACTATTAAAACTACTGCTTTACTTCTTTTGCATAATGAATTCCAGGACTGTTGGTTGGCTTTCATTCCTTTCACTTCTGTTTTTGCAATGCTGATAGGCCAAAAGGCATGCGTAAACACTGGCATAATTGCATCAGAATGTTTCCATATTCGTTAGGCAGCAACAGAATGCAGATGTACAGGCAGACGTAAGAATTAAGGAATGAAATTCTATAAAGTCATTGCATCTCATTGGATTTTCCTGCCTCCCTTGCCCCGTCATGTGTAAAAATCACGTTTATGGGAAGGAACAGATTTCTTCCCCAAATGATAGCAAGACCAAATGAAACAAAATAGAGCAAATTTGTAAAGACAGCCAGTTCAGACCTTCTATTTTTTCCCCTCTGAGAAAGATAATCATGCTTGTTCTACAAAGGGAAAAGGGAAACTTTGAAGAAGAAAACAATACTTAGTCTGGGACTTATTCCAGTTCTCTAATCCAAGTGTAAAGTTCTACCTTACCCAAGGCAATCTCCAATCATTCTAGATAGCCAGTACTGCTATATCAGTGTTTCTCAACCTGGGGGTCGCGACCCCTGGAGGGGTCGCCAAAGACCATCAAAGACACTTTATGTTGGCCATGGAGGTTTTGTGTGGGAGGTTTGGCCCAATTCTATCGTTGGTGGGATTCAGAATGCTCTTTGATTGCAGGTGAACTATAAATCCCAGCACTACAACTCCCAAATGCCAAGGTCTGTTTTCCCCAAACTCCACCAGTGTTCACATTTGGGCATATTGAGTATTCGTGCCAAATTTGGTCCAAATCCATCATTGTTTGAGTCCACAGTATGTAGGTGGACCTCAACTCCAAAACTCAGGGTCAATGCCACCAAACCCTTCTAGTATTTTTTGTTGGTCATGGCAGTTCCGTGTGCCAAGACTGGTTCAATTCCATCATTGGTGGAGTTCAGAAAGCTCTTTGATTGTAAGTGAACTATAACTTCCATCAACCACAACCCCCAAATGACAAAATCAGTTGTGCCCATCCCCCCCCCTCCCCACAACCCCACCAGTATTCAAATTTGGGTGTATTGGACATTTGTGCCAAATTTGGTCCAGTGAATGAGAATACATCCTGCATATCAGATATTTACATTTTGATTCATAACAGTAACAAAATTACAGTTATGAAGTAGCAACAAAAATAATTTTATGGTTGGGGGTTTCCACAACGTGAGGAAATGTATTCAGGGGTCATGGCATTAGAAAGGTTGAGGACCACTGTTCTAGCGAGCAAGTGCCTCTGCATTGTTCCATTCTTCTGCTTCAAGGGAGTTAACTTTCTATTGATTAGTTAGCAATGCCCTTCCAATCCTGCTGTGATCCTGCAGACAAGAAGGGTGGGTGGGAGGAATCCACTCAGCTATCATATTAATTCTGATCACAAAGCACCTTCTTGAATTTTTTATGTAATAGGAGTCAAGGCACTTGGGGAGCGTGGGTGTTAAGTTTCATTGCTGACTATATTCTCAGGGTGAGGGAAAGGAGAGGGAAGGCATTCTTCCAGCATGATTCTTCCCTATACAGGTACAGGCGAACTTCCAAAGGAGTCATTCCCAGAACGCTACTCATAAAGTCACCACACCACCAAGAAATGTACTATCTGAATCCCGCTTCCTGTTCGGTCATCTCGGAAGATTCCAACAGGCTGTTGCAGAGGAAACACATGGAAAACAAGTGCTATGAAGAATGCAATAGGGAAAAGGAGAGTGCTCTTCGGGGCCAGAAGACAGTGAATGAAGGAAATAATGGCACTGCTTCACCAAATAAAAATTCTGCCCCCCAATAAAAAATTTTCCTTCATTCTTCACATTTTTGGCATTACAATTACAAAGTTTAAGTAATTTAAATTATTGCAAGTTTTCTCAAAGCCTGATTCAATCATTAGTCAGAGTAGAGAATAAAGTCAAAAAATCAGAAAATTGGGGGTTCACACTGCAGAATTAATGCAGTTCATAGAATCATAGAGTTGGAAGAGACCTTGTGGGCCATCCAGTCCAACCCCCTGCCAAGAAGCAGGAACATTGCATTCAAAGCACCCCCGATAGATGGCTATCCAGCCTCTGTTTAAAAGCCTCCAAAGAAAGAGCCTCCACCACACTCCGGGGCAGAGATTTCCACTGCTGAACAGCTTTCACAGTCAGGAAGTTTTTTCCTAATGTTCAGATGGAATCTCCTTTCCTGTAGTTTGAAGCCATTGTTCTGCATCCTAGTCGCCTTCGGGCTGATATGGGCAGGATATAAATAATGTAAATAAACAAGTAGTCTCAAGGGCAGCAGAAAACAAGCCTGCTCCCTCCTCCCTAGGACTTCCCCTCACATACTTCTTCATGGCTATCATGTCTCCTCTCAGCCTTCTCTTCTGCGGGCTAAACATGCTCTTTAAGCTGCTCCTCATAGGGCTTGTTCTCCAGACCTTTGACCATTTTAGTCGCCTTCCTCTGGACACATTCCAGCTTGTCAATATCTCTCTTCAATTGCAGTGCCCAGTATTCCAGGTGTGTTCTAACCAAGGCAGAATAGAGGGTTTAATCACTGAGCTGCTGAACTTGCTGACTGAAAGGTTGGTGGTTCGAAGCCGGGGAGTGGAGTGATCTCCCACTGTTAGCCCCAGCTTCTGCCAATCTAACAGTTCAAAAACATGGAAATGTGAGTAGATCAATAGCTACCACTTCTTCAGGAAGGTAATGGCACTCCATGCAGTCATTCTGGCCACATGACATTGGAGGTGTCTACCGACAACGCCTGCTCTTCGGCCTAGAAATGAAGATGAGCACCAACCTCCAGAGTCGGACACAACTGCAATTAATGTCAGGGGAAACTTTTACATTTGAACAATTTTCAGTGTCTCACTTTCTACAATACTATACATTTAGAGAGTGGAGGAAAAATGCATCAAGAAGCAGAATTCTTATTTGATGGGGCAATTCCTTTCTTGTTCCCCCATGTAGCTAAACACTTTTGGTGGGCAGATAGTGCTGCTACCTTACCTATCAAGTCTCAGTAGGAAAAAAGAGAGAAACTTCCATGCACCACTGAGAGATTTATGATTGAAGAACAAAACTAATATAAGTACACAGAGGTGTTCCTCCTAACTTGAATTTGTGTGTGTGTGTGTGTGTGTGTGTGTGTGGGTGTAAGGGGTGGGAGAAGTATTGCCACCTTAGGAATAGAGACAAGATGCCTACAGGCTCACTTACATTAAAATATTAACTCCACAATGCAAGAAAACAAATAATGGAAGAGCCGACAATAATCTAAGCAAGGCGGAGGCAATTGCTTGTGTCTATAAGAGCTCACATGTGAACTCAAGAGGGAGCTAAGCAACTAGCTCTGAATACTGAACTTTGCAGCAATTTGGTTGAATGGCAATCAGAATTTCAAAATTACAAAGAGCAATTAAGTATTCACAGGCTGCACTGAACAGAGGCTTTGAAAATTAGAAGCGGAAATAACTGAAATATGCAAATTGAAATAACTTTGTATATGAGGGGAAAATCAAAGTTTGCATTACACATGCTGGTGGGATTTTTAAATATGGGGCTGAATAATAGAGCTGAATTTTTTAAAAATGTGGTCCATTCTAGGCCTACTGCAAAAACGGCTGGTTGTAAGCTGCTGGTTTTGTGCAACTGTAATACTGCTGCAATCTTATGTCCTCTGAGGGTACATCTACACCTTAGAATTAATGTAATTTGACACTAGTGTAACTGCCACAGCTCAATGCTATAAAATCACGGGAGCTCTAGTTTTAAATGGTCTAGAGCAGGCATAGGCAAACTTGGGCTTTCCAGGTATTTTGGACTTCAACTTCCACAATTCCTAACAGCATCAGGCCCCTTCCTTTCCCACCTCACCTTATTTAATATATTATTTTGTCATTTGGGAGTTGTAGTTGCTGGGATTTATAGTTCATCTACAATCAAAGAGTATTCTGAACTCCACCAGTGATGGAATTGAACCAATCTTGGCACACAGACCAACAGAAAATACTGGAAACGTTTTGTGGGCATTGACCTTGAGTTTTGGAGTTGTAGTTCACCTACATCCAGAGACTACTATGGACTCAAACAATGATGGATCTGGACCAAACTTGGCATGAATACTCAATATGAACAAATGTGAACACTGGTGGAGTGTGGGGAAAATAGACCTTAACATTTGGGAGTTGTAGTTGCTGGGATTTATAGTTCACCTACAATCAAAGAGCATTCTGAACCCCGCCAACAATTGGGCCAAACTTCCCACACAGGCCAATCACAGTGGAGGAGGGCTTTTGGTGGGAGGATTCACCACCTGTTTCCAAAAACGAAGATTAGGACAGGCAGAGATATTTTCAGACTTCTCTGCCAGTGGGGTTCCTAAGAAATATATGTTTTCTGATGGTCTTTGGCGATCCCCCTGAAATCCCTTCATTACCCCCTCAAGGGTCCCATCCCCCAGGTTGAGAAACTCTGTTCTATAGTGTAGATGCACCCTTAGTAAATTTTTCTGAACTTTATAATCTCTCTCTTAAAAAAAAGTGCACTTGGTACGGCATTGACTCTAATGCCACTCACATTTCCAATTTTTGGGATATATGTGCTATACCGCTAGTGCTGAATTCTTTCTGCTTGAGGCTGTTATATCCGTGTTATTTGTAATCCCATTACTAGTCTAGGGTATACTGCTATTTGATGAACTATATGCATTCCCCTCCTTTCAGAATGGAAGAGAGGCTACAGAGGGAGGAAGAAGTTTTTGGCCAGCTGAAGTCAAATTCAGATAGAGTTCCTGCCATATCCTCTAATCATGAATGTTTGTCCGAAACTTTCAGCAGAGTTAGTCTTTGGGAACGGTAATAGATGACTCGCTCCATTTAGTCAGATGACATTGTGTTGGAATCTTTAGTGGAGAAAACTATTCACTGCATTTTGCTTTCATTTTTCCCCTGACAAACCGCTGTTGTATATTATGTGTTCTGTTGTACATTATATGTTCTTCTCACAGGAAGGATATGTTGATTTTTTTCTTAATGGAGCACAGACAGTTAGCATTTGCTACTCATTAGTTTTAACATGGTCTCCTCCATCAGTCAGGACCTAATTTATCTTTTTGGTCTTCAAACCCCATTTTCGAGCATGCTTCTAATGAATGGTTATGTTGATTTTAGGGGGAAATATCCATGGACATCCAAAGCAACTGGGAAATAAATCTCATTGAACTAAAAAGGACAATGGCCAGTTTCCCAAATCCACCATGCAGGGCATAAGTAGTTCATGTTTAGTTAGTTCAGGCCCAATGGGTGAAGGAAAACTGCTGCAGCTTCTCCTAGCTTCTGTGTTCTACCTTATTAATAGCCCCCTTTGACATTTTGACCACATGTGTCCCAGTTCCCATCTGAGAAATGATGGGGTGTGTGTAGATTTGGCCATGTCTAACAAATAATAGGACATAAATACCCCAAAGCAGCGTTTCTCAGCCTGGGGATTAGGACCCCTGAGAGTTGCCAAAGACCATCAGAAAAGACAGTATTTTCTGTTGGTCATGGAGGCTCTGCGTGGAAAGTTTGGCCCAATTCTTTGGGGTTCAGAATGCTCTTTGATGTAGGTGAACTATGAATGCCAGCAACTACAGCTCCCAAATGTCAAGGTCTATTTTCCCCAGTGCTCATATTTGGGCATATTGAGTATTCATGCCAAGTTTGATCCAGATCCATCATTGTTTGAGTCCACAGTGCTCTCTGGATGTAGGTGAACTGCAACTCCAAAACACCAAACCCATCCAGTATTTTCTGTTTGTCATGGGCGTTTTGTGTGCCAAGTTTGGTTCAATTCCATCGTTGGTGGAGTTCGGAATGCTCTTTGATTGTAGGTGACCTATAAATCCCAGCAACCCTCTGGAACGCACTGCCTCCAGATGTCTGATCTCCTGGCATTCCGGAAGGCGTGCAAAATGCTTCTCTTTCGGCAGGCCTTTGGAGACTAAGATGGTAACAGCCTGCCATTGGCCCTGCCATGCTGTATATAACTGCTTGGGTTGCTCAATAATTAGCAATACCCATTTTATTGTGCTTTGTGACTTACTGTGTTTTAGGGTGTTTTAGTATTTGTTTTTATTCTGTATGCATATTTTGTAAGTCGCCCCGAGCCACACCGGGAGTAGCGACTCACAAGCATGAAATAATAAATAAATAAATAAACTACAACTTCCAAATGACAAAATCAACCCCCCCCCCCACACACACACACACACACAACCCCACCAGTATTCAAACTTGGGCATATTGGATATTTGTGCCAAATTTGATCCAATGAATGAAAACATATCCTGCGTATCAGAAATTTACGCGTACATTACAATTCATAACAATAGCAAAATTACTGTTATGAAGTTCTTGGATGGGAGATGGCCAACAAATACCAGGTACTGTAGGATATATTCAGAGGAAGGAAATATATCTGTACTGTAGGATATATTTCAGGATGAAGGATCAAGCCTTTACAAAGCTATGAAAAATTCATGAGATTGCCATAAATTGACAGGTGACTTGGAGGATCATTTACACATATTTACTATTTACTACTATATCTATATACCATCCCTCTCAGCCTGGAGGTGACTCGGGACGGTTTACAGTTGGTACCAAGACCATAAAATACAATTTAATTACAATAAAAACAATCAAATAATAAAACCATAGGAAAATCAATAAAATAATAGGAACAGTTGTTTCAAGCAGATTGCTAGACCTCATCCAGCTAAGAGACTTCTCAAATCTAAAGATTTAATGCTTCTGATTTGTCTAACCTTTATACACCTATATTTCTGACTTCAGTGAGGTCGTTTCTGTTCTCATCAAGAAATAAAGAGTAGATTGAGGTAAGAGTGAGCTATAGGGGCATAATGTATGCTTCTTGTATTGGGGGCTATTTCTTAATCTCATAGTGAAAGCAGTTCCAGTTTCCCTAGAATTGGTCCAACCTACAAATACTATCCCTGTTTCCTGCATAATAGCATTATTTTTCTTTTATTTTGTATTGATTCATTACATTGGCTGGCACCAAAAAAGATGATATTTTTAGGTTTACTTCTTCTGGATTAAATTTATTTACTTTTTTACCCTGCCTTTTTTTCCAGTACCAGGATTTAAGGTGGCTAGCAAAAAAAATTGCATGATAATTTTGGAGAGAAATGCCTTCTTTGCTGTCTTTCATGCTCCACCATAGGCCACAAGATAGATATTCTGAATTCTGTAAAAGATCTCATGACATTGGGGGATTGAAATGCTGCATCCTAGTGCATTAGGGTCTAAAATGATTTCTATTGAGTACTGCAGTTCTGGTCTGAATTCATGGCATTCATATTGTTGTTTATTCTTTCAGTCACTTCCGATTCTCCATGACCTCATAGACCAGCCGATGCCAGAGCTCCCTGTCGGCCATCACCACTCTCAGCTCCTTCAGAGTCAAGCCAGTCACTCCAAGGATACCATCTTGCCCTTGGTCGAGCCCTCTTCCTTTTTCCTTCCATTTCCCTCCAGCATCATTGTTTTCTCTAAGCTTTCCCGTCTTCTCATTATGTGGACAAAGTACTTCATTGTTGCCTCTAATATCCTTCCTTCCAATGAGCAGTTGGGCTTTATTTCCTGAAGTATGGACTGGTTTGATCTTCTTGCAGTCCAAGGCACTCTCAGAATTTTCCTCTGACACCACAATTCAAAAGCATCTATCTTCCTTCATTCAGCCTTCCTTATGGTCCATAATGATTTGGGACCTGGTTTGGGACCTACATATTAAAGCGATCTATTCTCCACATAGAAACTTTCCCGAATGTCTTCCAGGATGGTTACAATGCCTGTAGGAGCATTGATTCAATGGGACTCTTATAGCCAGGGCTAATAAAGGTTTTTAAACCCATGGTATAGTTGCTGGTTTTTGTTTTCGTTTATGTTCTGTTGGAATTCTCCAACTGTTTTAAAGCATTTCTAACGTGTCTCAAACATAAAAGCTTCAAAGGAGTTTTAAACTTTTAAGGTGCTTGCATTAATTGTACTCTACCCTCAAATCTAGTGATATAGGGAGGGAGGTGAAATGTGTTAATCAAATAAATAAATGTCCATTTGCCGTCTTAATTAGATGGAATGCATGAGCCACAGATGCCCATTTACCATCTCCCTGTTCGGTTCATCCTGTGCCTTTTCCCCTTTGGTTTAAAAACACATTGCAACTTTTTTCCAGTGCGATTTTGTTGTCTCAAAGTTCCCTTTTGTCATCGGTTCCATCTTTAACACGCCTGACTAATAGCTGTATAGTTGTGCAGCTGTCTCCCCAAAGGAACGTCTCCCTAATGCACGCATTGCTTCAAAAACAACCAAGCTGACTCTAAGGCAGGAGGCATTTTGCGCTACTATGACAGCTATATGATGCTTCGTGGCTTCACCCTTGTTTGTGTGACAAAAGAGGATTGCATGCAGATGCATTTCAAAGTGTAAGTCAATGGCATTAGACCACAGAGAGAAAATGGGAATTTGTAAGTGGGGGTGGGGGAATGAGGGAAAGAACTTTCCTAGAGAATGGTTTTCATCATGTTCCAAGGCTCTGTGGTCACAGCTGATGAAGAAAGGAAACGGAGCATTAGGCTTTCCCTGCACCTGTTTCTGTGTTGGTGTTGTCATGGGACAGATTGTCCTGAGATGAAATGTACCTGCTTTAAAAGGAACAATGTAGTGTGCCAAGGCTTCTTCATAAAAGTATTGCGATCACACCCATGTGTGGTCTATATCACACAGGTCAGTTGTACATCTGATGTGCTACGAAGCTACTGAAGGAATGCAGATTCTGCACGCTTATCACATGTACAGCCAAGCTGTTCGTTTGCTCCAGCATTGAATTCATAATTTATAGTTAACTGCCTAACTATAAATTCAGATTCCATACAATGTTGTACTCAGCTTTCTGAGGAGACCTGGGCTGGAACCCTATCACTATATGTATGTACTGTATGTATTTATCCTATGTATACCTCACCTTTCTCTGCCCCAAGGGGGATTCAAGGCAGCTTACATATGGCAATTATTTGATGCCTTAAAAACATACAAAAATAAAACTTAAAACCAATTGAATTAAAATTAATGCATATTAAACATTTAAAATTACATTCAGTATTAAAATCACACCATCCAAAATCGTAGTCTATACTAGGTAACTGTAAGTCATACTGTGATCCATTAAGTCATGGACAATATGCAACAGGAAATATCTAGGAGGATTATTTCTTAATGGGTTATTCAGAAATATACCTATTTATAGAACAATGTGTTCGCTGCAAAGCTGATGTGGAAAAACATCCTGGAAAGAAGTGACGAGTGGAGTGCCGCATGGTTCCGTCCTGGGCCCAGTTCTGTTCAACATCTTTATTAATGACTTTAGATGAAGGGTTAGAAGGCATGATCATCAAGTTTGCAGGTGACACCAAATTGGGAGGGATAGCCAATACTCCAGAAGACAGGAGCAGAATTCAAAATGATCTTAACAGCTTAGAGAGATGGGCCAAAACTAACAAAATGAAGTCCAACAGTAACAAATGAAAGTTACTCCACTTAGGCAGAAAAAATGAAAGGCAAAGATACAGAATGAGGGACGCGTGGCTTGAGAGCAGTATATGTGAAAAAGATCTTTGAGTCCTTGTGGACAACAAGTTAAATATGAGCCCACAATGTGATGCGGCGGCAAAAAAGCCAATGGGAGTTTGCATCAATAGGAGTATAATGTCTAGATCCAGGGAAGTCATGCTACCCCTCTATTCTGCCTTGGTCAGACCACACCTGGAATATTGTGTCCAATTCTGGGCACCGCAATCAAAGAGAGATATTAACAAGTTGGAATGTGTCCAGAGGAGGGAGACTAAAATGATCAAGGGTATGGAGAACAAGCCCTATGAAGAACAGCTTAAAGAGCTGGACATGTTTAGCCTGAAGAAGAGAAGGCTGAGAGGACAATGATAGCCATGTATAAATATGTGAGGGAGAGTCATAGGGAGGAGGGAGCAGGTTTGTTTTCTGCTGCCCTCGAGACCAGGACACGGAACAATGGCTTAAAACTACAGGAAAGGAGATTCCATCTGAACGTGAGAAAGAACTTCCTGACTGTGAGAGCTGTTCAGCAGTGGAATTCTCTGCCTTAGAGTGTGGTGGAGACTCCTGCTTTGGAGGCTTTTAAACAGAGGCTGGATAGCCATCTGTCGGGGGTGCTTTGAATGCAATTTTCCTGCTTCTTGGCAAGGGGTTGGACCGGATGGCCCATGGGGTCTCTTCCAACTCTATGATTCTATGATTATAGTAGATAGTGTGTTTGGATGTGAAGCTCATTGGATGAGATTGAATCAGTCATCATCTCTCAGCCTGACCTTACATCACAGACATAATAAGGATAAAATGAGACGCATTCACTTGCCGAATACTTTGGAGAATGTTTGATTAATTATAATTGCCACAAAACACATTTAATGCAGTTTGACACCACTTTAACTGTCATGGCTCAATGACTTGGAATCATGGGAGCAGTAGTTTTACAAGGTCTTTGCCAGATAGTAGTTTCAAACTAGATTCATCCTACAATGCAAACCCTCCTCCACAGAGATATAATTTTATTTGAAAAGGTGTGATATAGCCTGTTTTACTTCTGAATAGTAATCCTATAGTACAGCCAGGTGTTATTTAGTGACCGCTTGTAATTATACTACATGGTTTAGGGAAAGGAAAAGAGGTATCAGGGTCTTTGGGGGTCTTCTTGCAATCTACCGTAATGATTTAGTTGCATCACAATTCAAGAATGTCTGGGTCTTTCTGCCTCTCTTAAACGTCTGCCCAGGTCCCAGTTGCTTTTCACATCTGTCTAAATATCAGCACTGGAGCTAGAAGGCCAAAAGTCACTACATTCACTCTTCAGAATCAGAGTCAACAATTAAAATGATGTAAAACCAATTTTGTTCTGACCTTTATGGAAGGTAATGGTAAACTCTCCATTATGGAGTGGGACTGTAAGCTCTCCATTGTATTACCTCTCCTTATTAAGAGTATGGTTTTGCAAAATAAATGTGCAATTACATGGAATGGATAAACAGTGCTAAAGTAGGCAGCTGGAAAAGGAGGAGCAACACCAGGAAAGACGTATGTTCCCAAGAGCATCCAAACTGGGGGGAAATATGCATTTTCTGGCTCAAACAAGAGTGCACAGCTTCTCAACAGTGAAGAACTGTCAAATAAAAAGTCCAGTACTTATATAGTTTAGCATGCCCAATCTGGAATTCAAAAATGTGAGGTAAACAACTTATTGTCTGTGATCAAAGGAGATATCATTTAGATGTCATGAATCCTAGCCAACACAATTGTGCTTTTCTTTTCTAAATATTCCCATTATTAGTTCATCGTGGCTTGGACTTACTGGTTATTGTAACATTGATTCATATTTTGGCACTCCCAGGGCTTGGTTACTGCACCCTACTCTACATCAGTAGTTCCAAACTTTTGGGCCTCCAGGTGTTTTGGATTTTGATGTTTTTATCTGATTCTAATTATGATGTTTTATTATGTTATGTACATATTTGATTTCATTGTAATTGTTGATTAGCCTTTAAATGGGCTCAATGTAAGCTGCCTTGAGTCCCCCTTCGGGGGTTGAGAAGGACAGGATAAAATGCGGTAAATAAATGAATAAATAAACAAACAATAAATTTCAACTCCCAGAAATTCCAACTAGCTTGCCAGCTGTAAGGAATTGTGGGAGCTGAAGTTCAAAACACCTGGGGACCCAAAGGTTGGGAACCACTGCTCTACATGAGGCTACCCTTGAAGATAACTTTGAAGTTTCATCTAATCCAGTGGTTCTCAGCCTGTGGGTCTCCAGATGTTTTGGTCAACTCCCAGAATTCCTAACAGATGCTAAACTGGCTGAGATTTCAGGGAGTTGTAGGCCAAAATACCTGGGGACTCACAGGTTGAAAACCACCGATCTAGTCAGCATTCTAGGGCACTTCCACACAGCCCTATATCCCAGAATATCAAGGCTGAAAATCCCACATTATCTGAATGTGGGCTCTGCTTTGAACTGGATTATCTGAGTGCACACTCAGATAATGTGGGATTTTCTGCCTTGATATTCTGGGATATAGGGCTATGTCGAAAAGCTCCTAGAGCAAAATGTGGAAATTCTAAAACAAAATATAAAAGTCGTTGCAAAGCAATATTTCTCAGCTGCGACATGAGGTAACAACCCATATGACCTTTCTTTTTCCCTTTACCTTTTCCCAGATTGAATCAGTGCATGTATATAAGTACAGAAAGAAAGAGACAGAGGAGGGGGAGGGTCTTTCCACATTGCCCTATATCCCAGAATATAAAGGCAGAAAATCCCACATTATCTAAGTGTGGACTCAGATAACCCAGTTCAAAGCAAATATTGTGGGATTTTCTGCCTTGATATTCTGGGATATAGGGCTGTATGGAAGGTCCCAGAGAGGTGATCAAGAGTCATAAAAGCTATTCTCATTTCATAGAAAAGTAGAAATACTACCATGACCATTACAGGTTAAGAAGGTCCCTGCAAAATGTAGTTTCCAAAGTAACCCATTAGGAAAACAACTTACTTTTGAGATCCAAAAATACATAAGTTTCCTTATTGTGAAAACTATCAATGTAACATAAAACATATTCATTGTTAAGGTCCCGGAGAATTAGGAACAATTCAAATACTAACTCTTGCATGACATATTTCCCAGGAGGACTATACCATGTGATTTTCTGATTGTCTGTATCTACTGCCATTTATTTTATTTTTAGATATGGCACGGTGAATAAAATAACAGGTGCCACATCTCTGCATCCCAAGCAAGTCTTTTGTCGATGAGAGCTGGTTTTCCTTGAAACTGTTATCTATATCACTGGATAATAAAATGAGAAATGGCGATAATGCATTATCATTTGATCTTTTTCCCTTATAAAAATCACTGTATGTGTTAGCTTATATGAGATCATTCATCCAACCCACCTGTGTTTACATTGTCATTGTTCATAAAGCATTAGGGGAAAATCACAAAGAAAATCCATACAATACATAGAAATCATGACATAATACAGAGAAAGCCTATTAATCAAGACACACTGTAAGATAAACAAAGGGCTTCTGTAAAAGGAATACTTTCAGAGATATATCATCAACTTTAAAGTTTCTTTTACAATTGTGTATAGAGTTAGTGAAGCCTGAAGCCAGTTGTGAATAGGAGCACTGCCAGACTGGAGAAACATCCAAATAGGTGGCTGGTCTGCATTTGCAAATTCATGAACAGACTAGAATAATTTTCAATTCTGCAAAAGTCCATCTGTACCCATGTGCATGAAAAGCTTAAGTTATTTTTACTGCAGAATAGGAACAGAAAGAATATTTCAAGACATTCAAAAATATATAGAAATATGTGTTCTTGAGTGTCAGGAAATTCTAGAAAAAGAATCCTGAACTGATGGGAAAGTTCACAACAACTGTATTACAACTCCATCTGTCCGCTCTCTGTAGGGTAAGGACAGACTGAAACTATCACATCAGAAGCTAAATTCCTGTGCTGGGTAGAAAACAGAATTAAAGGTTTTTGTTATAGACAGTCTCCAATGGGAAGGCATCCTTCAACCTGGAAGCAGCCATCTAGGATGCCTCTACACCAGTGGTTCCCAACCTTTTTTTTGACCACTTGACCAGGAACCACTTTGACTAGGGATCACTCTCCAACATTAGTACCAAAAGGGTTGCAAATCTGTTTTTCAGTTTGGTTGTTTGGGGTGCTGGTTCAGAAAATTGCATTGGATAAACCACATCAGCTCTAGTTTCTGATACAGAACATAAACCATCCAGTAGTTGACATCTTCTTGCCCACAGAAAACCATATTAGTAAACCTTGGCACTATAAGAGGGTTTTGCAAGGCCAGTCACTCTCGCTGCAACGGTGTAACCACATACCATATTTTAGTTCTTGTGGACCTCTGGTGGTTCATGGAACCACTGATCTGCCCTGTAAGATGAATGCCATTTAACATTACTTCAACTGCCATCATTCAATGCTATAGAATTCTGGGATAATGCTCCAGCACACTTTGGCAGAGAGGACTAAAGACCTTTTAAAACTACAACTTACATGATCCAATAACATTGAAGTGGCGTCAAACTGCACACAGTTTACAAATGCATCTCAAGAAAGCCTTTTCATACATTCTCACCAAATGCATCTGTGACAGTGAAGAGAAAGCTTTCCCTCAACAATCTCAAATGTCAGACAAGCTCATAGAAATACGGAATTGAAAGTAGCATGGGCTACCAGATCCTTATTGAACATATTCCTGGTAATAATTGCCTTAAACTGCAGAAGAAAAACATTATGCCGAGAATCTTTCATTTCAGAAAAGTGGAAAACTGGAAAAATTGGAATGATCCACTGTCCTATTTCACCCAGACTTATTTATTAACAGGATTTGGATGTATCTTATATAGAACTTCAGAAATACCATTTTGACCCTCTATAGGATTCACTGAATCATAGTTGGAAGGAACAGCAAGGGTCATCCAGTCCAATTGCCCTCCCATGCAAGAACACACCTGGAATGTCTTAACTTTCTTGGGGAGGGTCTCGTTTTGCATATGGTAGTACTAGCCTTGTAAAAACTCTTCATCTTATTATCTAAACAACAGATTTAACTCAGATTAACTTGTCTGGTGAATCATACTTCCAGTGCAACTGATTGCTTCTTCAGTTGCTATCCCTTTAAAGAAATACACAAAATGGTTCTGTTCAAAGTTTTTTGGTAATGTAAACGTTCAGCATCATTGGTAAAGATTCAATATCGTTATACAATACTATTTTCAGAAAGGTCAGTGAACTCTTCTCTTTTTTTCAAAATCTTCCTGGCAAAGAAGTAAACAGATTTTTATGTTATGCTTCCAATTGTTAAGTGTTTGAGGTTACTTGGTTGCTGTTTTTCTTTCCAGGTACCATTCTGCCAAAGTTAAATAAAACTCAGTCGTGATATAAGTACAACAAAATAAACATATTGTTGAGATTCAAATACTTTTCAGCCACCAACACCCTAATCTGTTAGCCAAAAAACATGACCTGTTTTCCTTACTGCTCCAAGAGAAATAGGAACCAAAAACTGGGACCAGGGGCAGAGTAAATACCCACCTTCCAGATTTGCAATGATCTCACAGCCCCAGAATGTAGTTCTCTTTTGAAGTCCATCTCTTAATCTTGATTGTCATGTCTACTGCCTGCATTATTGGTGCTGTTTCTCAGAATCAAACTAACTATATTTATTGTCCTGGAATCCAGGATAATAAATCACATCAGCTGAAAGATCTGCAGGAGTAGCTCCATTTTCCTATCTCATCCTGAGTTCTGTTGCTGACCAATAATTTCCAAGCAAAACCCTTACCAAAACAGAAGGGGAAAAATATATCTTCATCTATGAATCGCTCACCTAATATTAGGCAACAAATCATTCCTGGCATCCTATTTTCATAGTGGATCAAAGTTTCATACTCCATACCAGTGCTTCCCCCCATGACACCTTTCTGCCCAATACATTTTTATATTATGGGTACATAAAATTGGTATAAAAATTAAACACAGATAATAAATCACCACTTGCAAGGCTTGCTAAACAGGCTGATTTTTTAATTGAAGTACAGCTAAAGCATTTTCTGCAGAGTCCACTGCACATTGTTGCTAACAGATTCATGTAAAATCTGGTGGTAAAACTTTTACTGTTTTTCGTGACCCTAACATTGAGCTAACATTGACCAGATTTTGGGTTGGGACCCATAGATTCATGGCTTACAAAGATACAAACTAGTCCGGATATCCTACAGATCACAAATCTACCAAGAAGAACCAGTACTTCAATGGAGGTGGAACAATTAGCTCAATAAAAAATAATAAAGATGCTGTAGCACACTCATCTTCTGAAGCAAAATACACATCAACCGCTCAAACATACAAGAAACTTATGTGATTATGTCAATTCTAGAGGAAATCATAACCCTACATGGTTTCTAGAAGACAAACTAAGCTTCATAAAACTCTCATAGACTGAGGTCAATTCACATATCAAGTACATTGATGTGAAATATCATTGTCCATCAAAAGACTTGATTACAAATATTCACACCAAACCACTTCCTAGTGACCATCTCTAGCTCCTGAATGAGAATGTGAATCTTCTGGACTTAAACAAGCATTGCTAAGAAGAGATACTGGAAGCAAATTCATTTACTATTTATTTACTATATTTCTGTACTGCCCCCCTCGGCCCAAAGGCGACTCAAGGCGGGAAAGAGACATTGATGCTTGTTGCTTGATGATTACTGAGAGAAAGGAGTCTAGGTAATGACTACCCTTTGGTTTCCTCTCTATATATCTTTCTTTGCTTGATGTACTCGAGTATTGTGCTTCTTTCTTATTTGCAAATGCCACTTTCCCTTCGCTCAAGAAGTTGGCCATCTGTCAGGAGTGCTCTGGTTGTATTTTTCTGCATGGCAGGAGGTTGGAGTGAATGACCCTTGTGATCTTTCCCAGCTCTATGATTCCATGAATCATTTCTCTGTATCTGCTGCTCATGTTGCAGTAGCCCTGCTACACTCTGCTTAATATAAGATACCAAATGTTCCTACAAAATAATGGACTATTGGAAACAGTTGGGGGAAAGAACATAACACATCCATCTTTCTTCTCTTCTCTTACAGGTTTATTGAACATTTTAAAAGAATGCCAGAAAGGGGTCCTTGTCGATTTCAGTCTACGGACATTTGTTTCATGCAACATGGTTTGGTGAGAAACATCTTCCTCTTTTAATGCCTTCAGACGTCACCGACCTAGTTTTCTTCTTGCCTAACCCAGACATGGTGAGTAGTTCTTCCTCCACTATTACTGACTGCTCTGGACTTCACTCCATTAGTATTCCCAGGTGGGAAAAAAGACAGAACTCTCTTCTTAATGATAAGCAACACATGCTAAAATTCCCTGTTCAACTATTGAAGGGGCAGAAGCTATGACATAATGTAAAATAAACCACATGTAGTTCAGGTTTGATCAGCCCACACAATGCCTTGCCAGAGAAAGAAAATATGCCATGCAGATGAACAGTAAATAATAAGTAGTTAACTCTTTGTAAATTCAGAACAACATATGTACAATGTGATCAGCTGCACCAACTCACATAATGTCCTTTTATGAGAGGTTTAAAATAGTCTTTCTTTGTCCATTTGGATAAACATCTTCAACAGCTCATGAAGCGAGAGCACACTTCTGTCTCACTCTGCTTCTCTCTTCTTCTATCTATGCACATGCATAGCTCAAGCCTGAATAAAAATGTAACAGTATCCAAAAGTTCCAGGCTCAGCCATCTCCCTGGGCTTTGCCTGACCAATCAGCTTCATGCATCTTATTTCACAGTTTACACACACGCACTCACTGATTCCTTGCATGTTCCAATAGAAGTCATGTCCCTTATTTCACTTGGTAGTTCTAGCCTCCTTGCAATGCTGGTTTTACTTCTGGAGCATATGCAAATAATCAAAAGGCTTTGGTGTGTAGCAGCTAGACTTAACTCTGGTCACACATTCAATTAATGTTCATATGAAGGGCCCACCATAGGACTTTATTACATGCCAGTTGTTCCTCACCAATCTCTTCATTCACACAATTGCACTGATTTGTCAATCGGTGATCCCATGACTGTATTTTCACATATCATCATAACCCAGCACTTCCTCTGCTCTGTATTTTTTTCAAAAGCAATTTCAGAATTCTACCAATTGTTGATTTTTAAAAGGGATATATTGCTGGAAAGTGTTAAATAAACAGCTCACAAATAGCAAGACACAACAGATATGACTTTACGGTCAGTGTGTCAACATGTTGGCACAGAAGTGGAATAGACCTGTCCTATTGCACAAGATAGGCAATAGGAACATTGTGGGAATTGCAGATATTGCGGGTAATGTGTTTATCATGAGGAGGAGGCAGATGAGCAGCAGGATCCACATGGCATTTTGCAATAAGCATCAATGCTGGTTTGCCTTTCTTGCGCGATAAAGACTTTAGGTATCTGTACATAGTGGATAATCAATGAAAACAATTCAATCACCAACATTTTCTCTCCCATCAACAATATGTTCTGTTCCTTTCCCTCTGACAGTTCTATCCAACTTCCAACCTGTTTGGCACATCAAATACTATTGTTCGTCATACCCTACATGCGCAAATGGGAATGAACATTTCCTTCATTTGTGCATGAATAAAGTATCCATCCAGTTAAAGTAAAAATATGTTTAATGGACACTTCCCCTGCTTCTCCATCTCAAGTCACGTGAAATAAATAAATGAATGCCGGTCATTCAGTATATTGAAAACAGGTGTATGGTTTGCACATGTATTCCAGTGGTTTCATCCCAAATCCTTTCCCTATGTAATTTCAGCTCTGCCATTGGTACTGGAATCTACCCTAACTTACCTTGGATAAAATCGATTTTGACTGGAGATTTAAAAATGTTTAGCTGAACGAGGAGGCCAATTGCTCAGTAGTAACTTGGGTCCTCCAGTTACTCAATGTTTAATTTCATCACTTGCCACTATGTTGCTCTCATGTAAGATGCTTTTTTATTACACTCATGCTGGGTTTTCAAGGATAAAAATCTTTTCTTACAGAGAGTAGAATATGCAACTTGATAAGTTCATTCTGACAAATCAACATTCTTGAAGTCACCCAGCTTTTTACCATCCCAGTCTCTCACCAATCCTATATTGCAGGAATGGAGAAGAGAAGCTGGCCTTCTAAAGTTCCCCAAGCAGCAGTGCCTCTTTCCAAAGGAAATCGTTGCTTGATGGTTTCCCAAATGCTTTTTCCATCTCAAAGTGTTAGGATACCTCTCCTAAGGCACGATTATTGGCAGTAACCACTTTGAGGTAGAATATACTATTATTTTTGGTTTCCTTTCGCTTTTGGCTGCATCCAAACCAGTGGAATGGACTCCCCCACCCCACCCCACCCCCCAAAAAATCTTTGAAATTGAATTTGACTGAGTCTCCCACTCTAGCTGAAATATGTCCTTATTTCCAGAACTTCTAGAATCCTAGAACGCAAACGCAAAGGTTGAATTTAACAGGGCTCCTATGGCTTTAATTGTTAACAGATCCTAAATCAAAGAACTATTATAAAATTCTGTCTAGTGGAACTAGGGCATATCTCCTTTACTCCCTCACTCACAGTTTTAGCTTCTGTAGCCTTTCCTCATCCCCATACATCTATTCACTGGCCAGTGGAGTGGAGTGGAGGTGGAGACGTTTTCAGCTCTGTTGTTGTAGGAATGTCTACACTTTCCGGCTTTCTCCAACCAAGAAGGTGTAGCATTGGTTGGGCTGCAACAGCTACGTTCTGGGTTTTGGGGAGGTGAGCAAGGTGACATGCCGTCGTTCTGCTTGATGGAACTTTACTCAGTTCCTCATCCCAATGGGTTAGCAATTAAAGCTGCAACCCTATTTGAAATCTACATATTCCAACCCTTAGCACAGGATCTGCAATGTAGAATCCATCTATGCCTTCGCCTAACAGATGGCCATCCAGCCTCTGACAAAATACCTCATGAGACACTCAGTTTCATCACCAAACAGCTTGTCCCATTACGACAGTTTCTCCTAATGATTAGCTGAAATCTGCCTACTTGCCATTTCCACCTATTAGTTCTAGCTCTGCCCTTTGGAGCAAGAGAAAAGCACTCTGCTCCATCTTCTGTTTGAAGGTCATTTCCCATTAATCTTATGTTCTGCAGGCTAAACACATATAATGCTTTTAACTGTTCCTCATGCAGATTTGTTTTAAAGCAGTTGCTCGCCTTTTTCCCACCTCAACATTTGACAATAAAAGGTGTATTGCCTCTGAACAGAGAGGTTCTACATCTAACATTCAAGATTAAGACTCATTGAATTCGTATTTTTTTCTTATTCTGCCAAATATCATTTTGCTAGTGATTATTTCCCTATTGTACCAAATCTGTACATACATTTTGTTATATTTCTGTTATAGATTCTTATAGCAACGCAATAAAAGACACAAAAATAAAAAAAAAGATCCAAACATGTGTTTTGAATCACCTCAAATCCTGGCCTTTTCAGTCTGTGATGTACTGGTATCAATAGACAGCTAGTTCCTTAAAATTGGACTATGATATGATAAAGCAGTAGTAAAACTGGATGCTGCTGCTGGATAATGATTTTAATAGGATGATATTGGTGATTATATGTCTTTAAATGGTTTATACGTATATGCTTTTAAAATGTTGAGTTGAATCTTTTAAACTGTATTTTTAATGAATGAATGGCACTAAAATTGCTATTTCTGTGAGCTGCCTTGAGATGCCTTAAATAAATAAATAAATAAATAAATCTGCATTAATGCAGTTTGACAGCACTTTAACTGCCATGGCTCAGTGCTATGGGATTATGGAGTTTCAAGTTTGATGAGGCACCAGCATTCTTTGAAAGAGAACATTAAAGATCTTGTAAAACTACAACTCCCATGATCCAAGAGCACCAAGTCACGGCAATTAGAGTGCTGTCAAACTCCGGTAATTCTGCAGCATAGATTCCTCCAAAAACATTACACCTTATTTTACCAATACAAACATATAGGAACTTCTATAGTGAACTGAAACTTTCAAGCGAAATGAACTTGCTCCCTTAGTAAGCTGTTTTCCAAGAAAGCAGCCAAAACTCATTATCCTGTATTACACCATAGTTATACAGCATGTTTTTCTCACTCCAGTCCATCTAAATATAAAATGTGTTGTTGTTTGTGTGTTTGTATATGTGTATGGTTCTTGCATATTTATCTGTGTGTGCTATACTGGAATGTCATAAGATGAGGCCAACAGTCTTCGAGAATTACTACATTAAATCAGAAAAGAAAAGCAGAAAACTTGCAACACTTTCGAACTTCTGTCCTCCGTTCCACAAATGGAGCAGAGGACACATTTTTCCATTGTCCTTTGCACAGAAAACTGCCTTATGTTGAGCCAGATCTAGAAAATCAAAGACTTGTCTACTCTATCTGACAATCGTACAGGCCTGTAAGATCTCATAAAGAAAGCTTTCTCAATTTTTCCAGCTGTGATTTTTTTTAAATGAAAGATGCAAAGGGAGGATGTTTTAAAAAATCTTGAGACTTTTGCATTGACTTCAAAAGAGGGCAACAACCATTGGCTTCTCATACTTTCCTCAAAGTCTGTAAAAGAGGGGACTTCTTATTCTCTTCTGTAGGTCTTCCCTCTTTTCTTTTCCAGCTCTAGTCCTCAAATCAGAACTTCATAAATTCATAGAATCGGTGACCTAGAACACTGATTCCCAAAGTGGGCAGTACCGCCCCCTGGTGGGCAGTGAGGTGATCCAAGGGGGCGGTGGGAGGCTCAGGGGAATTTGGGGGGCAGTGAACCCCTTTAAGAGGGCGGTGAATGATTTGCCATTTAGGAGGGATCACGCGGCCCTCTTCTTTGTCCCCGCCCCATTCGCTTTCACCTGCATATTAGAGATTTGGGTTAGAATTCGTAAGAGTAGCAAAATTATTTATGAAGTAACAACGAAAATATGGTTGGGGGTCACCACAACATGAGGAACCTTATTTAGGGGTCACGGCATTAGAAAGGTTGAGAACCACTGCATTAATACATATATATTTCTGTTTAATTGCTATTAAATTAAAAAAATAATTTCTAGGGGGGCGGTAAGTAAATTTATTTCTGGAAAGGGGGTGGTAGGCCAAAAAGGTTTGGGAACCACTGACCTAGAAGAACCACAACACCAAGCCAGTTCAACCTCCCAACAACTAAAGCATTTCTGAAAGATGGATACCCATCTTCTTAAAGCCCCCTTCCCAATACGAGTTTAATCCACTGTCAAGCAGTAATTCTACTAATATTTAGGTGGATCGACTTTTCCCATAAATTGAATATATTGGTAATCCCTGGATCAGAGCTGCCAAGTGAAATAAGGGACAAGATTCCAATCCCTTTGATGGTTTTCAGGAAAAAATTTCAGCAGGCATTCCTTGTGTGACAAGCGACACCTGCTGAAATCCATCTTCTACACAACCATTAAAGGGAGAGCAGTCCTGTCATTTATTTTCCTTAACAATCCTATTCTGGAGCATTGGAAAACAAGCTTGTTCCATTTTCAGCATTACTCGCGCATCCCTTCAGATAGAAGATGGCTGTCATGTCACCTCTTGGTCTTCTCCAGATCAAACATACCAAGCTCCTTAAACCATTTTTCATAGGACTTGATTTCCAGACTTTAATCATCTTGGTTATCCTTTACACAAAGAATGATTTGTTCTTTGTGTTCTCCATCTGCTTAGAAGTGTACAGCACAGCAGCTTCACAGATCTGCTTAGGAGTTCTGTGAACAGCAGTATTGTAGTGGAGTCAGAGCACCATAGTCAAACCACCATGATTTTTAGATTAGCAGGAATGCAGTCATCATTTGTCACCTTGTTTAAGTGTCCGCATCCCTTTTGGGGTCAGTTGCATTCACCACTTGAAGAATGATTTGTTCTTCGAGTTCTCCATTCACTTAGGTGCCTAAAGCCCAGGGCGCCTCCGAACAGCATCAAAATGTGGGTTTTAAAAGTGGGGCAAAAAACCTAGGATCTGACAGCTAGTTCACACACAGACCTGTCAGTCCTGGGAAATGCTCCCCCACCATCCTCATGCATTCCTTTGAAGCAGATCAAGATGGAGGGGTGAAGGGGACATCAGGCGGAAGCTTTTTTAAAAAAAACCCTCTGTGAGATGCATTGGACCTTCTATGCGCTCACACTGAAGTCTTAATGTACACACAACCAAATTTCTAATCCCTCTCTTCATCCACTTGTTATTTCTAGCTCTATTCAATATTATAAGCCTCAGAAGAAAGGAATGGTAGCAGAGAGTTCTAATTGCTTTCCAATTGGACTTCCCTTTAACCACCTATGTGTCCATGGCTCCATTTTTTGACAGCTCAAGCAGCTGTTTTGGGCTTTTAAAGCATGTACACTGGAGCACTCCACACAGGGGAATGGGAAGAAAGTCACATGTTTTCCATGACTGCAGGGATATACAGTTATGTGAAGGTGCACATTTTTGGGGCGGAATTGGGTTTTAAGTGCACCTTTTAAACACGTGCTTTTCAGCTGTTAACCCAATTCCACCTGCACTTTCCCCAACCACCATTTACCTGTTCCCTCCCCCCTTTAATCCCAATTACTTTTGGGTTTTACTGCATGTATAGAAGGGTCCTCTGTGTTTATCTGTGAACACTTGTGTTGTAGTGGAGCCATCGCAAATTGGTCAAAGCACCGGGACTTTTTAATTAAAGGATCAAGGACATCATTTGTCACCGTGCTCAAACTTCTATTTTCCTTCTGAATTTTTGAAGTTCTCTTAACTAAATGCATTGATTTTAAAATGTATGTTTTCCATTGAGCAGATCCCATTAATATGATATAGCTAATATGATATAGCAACATTATTATTTTCTGAATAGCGCAAAACCATATTTTTAGCAAAAATGCTGTTTTCAAATAAAAACAGATTTAAAGAGGCCCTTTCCATGTCAGTTTTTACTACATACTTAATGAACAGCAGATTTGCCTGTTTCTTAATCTAACTGACAAGAATCACACAGGCTTAGATTTTCAGTATTTAAATCCAAGTATTGCCTTTGACAACACAAGTATTGTTACTTGGCTTGCCAGCTGGTATTGTTTATATGTTAAATCTTTAATTAAATATTCATAATTTTTCATGGTGCCCAGAGGTTTGGCCTGAAGGTGCATACCATCTCTCCTGACACTCAGAAACATTACTTTTCAAGAAAACTCACAAAATTGTGACAATGATAGACTGGGGATTCTGGGAGTTGTAGTTCAAAAACCTATCATTTCCAAGCTCTCCCCCCAAATATTTATTTACTAGAAACATTAATAACATTATCACTAATGAGGGACAGACAACAAGGAGACTGTTTGTTTATCTTATTATTTTGATTCTGCACCCAAAAGTTCACTTCAAAGGCTTTCAATAGTATAATAAATCAATAAGGAAAAACACAAAAAATTAGAACAATGAAACATTAATAACAGATGGGAAACAAACCATGGGCACTTACGCATTGTCAAAAGAGAAAGAGACAAATGCATTGCCAAAAAGACAGCAAAGTCATGTCATGTGTTTAGAGAGAGAGAGATTCACATTTTAAAATAAAGAGAAATACAATTGGACCTACTATGAAAGAGAAGATTATGACCCATATTCCTGCTCAGTCTTCTGACCAGGTTCTTTTGATGGGCTACTTCTTGGTTTCTGCTGTCTTTCCTAATATCTTCCTATATTTAAACTGGACTTTGATTAGATAAAGTCTGGAAGCAGAAGAAGCGAACCATAATAGTTAAAATGGTCTCAAGGTGTTCTACCAATGCAGTATATATAACCCATGTTATGGTAGATAATGCTGTGATAATTTCCATTTTTATGACCGGTTTAGCGATGGATGGCTACCAGATCTAAGCCTCTGATTAGCCTGTTCTCTAGAATAGACACACAGAATGCATGCAACTGAAAGTAAGGACATTAACAGACAAGACTGGCCAGTATTTATCACATGACATCATGCACATCCCGTTGCCACGTTGCCTTGCCTCCTTTACTGTAGTGCTGCTTTCCATTGACAAATGAAACCCATCATTGGCTCTCCATTCCTCTACCTCCCTATTACTTACCCAGTGTGATAAGTTTCTTCCTCTTCTGTTCTTTCTTTATTTTTTATTGTGTCAGAAGCAACTTGAGAAACTGCAAGTCGCTTCTGGTGTGAGAAAATTGGTCGTCTCCAGTGACGTTGCCCAGGGGACGCCTGGATGTGTTCCCATCCTGTGGGAGGCTTCTTTCATGGGAAGCTGGAGATGTCAGATGGGAGATGTCAGATGGGAGCTTAACTCATCTTGCCGATTCAAACCGCCGACCTTCAGGTTAGCAGTTCAGCCAGCACAAGGGTTCAATCCATTGTGTCACCGCGGCTCTTCTGTTCTGATATGCCATGAACCATGTGGCACCAGTGGACATGATTCTCCTCTTCTCTCTCAACTCCTCCACACTATTCCCACTATTTCATTTTTTTCCTGTTGCCACAATAAACAAGCACACAAATATGGAAAGATGCACTGGGGTTATGGAGAATGTGTAGAAAACTAGTTGTGGCATCAAAGATTTCCAAAGCAATGCTGTTGCACTAATGTTCAGGTGTGATACTGAACACTCTAAAAGGAATATTTTTCTATTACCTACACAAACACAATTGTAGTAAGATAGAAAGCTGTTGTGGTTTTTTAAAAAAACCTAATATACAACTAAATCAGCAATTCCACATCACCAGTACCCAATCAACAGTTAGTAATATCCATATAGAATGACAGAATTAGAGAAAACAACATTGAATATTGTCTGTTGTAGTGGTTCTCAACTTGTGGGTCCCCAGATGTCTTGGCCTTCAACGCCCAGAAATCCTAACAGCTGGTAAACTGACTAGGATTTCTGGGAGTTGTGGGCCAAAACACCTGGGGACCCACAGGTTGAGAGCCAATCACTGGCTTGTTGGAAAATGTTCAAATGGCTCGGTACTGATTAATGTTTATCTTTCTTTTTAAAATTTTATTTGTTTTAAGGTTATATTTTACAATATTTTGTCTTGCATGTGTATTTTATAAGGGTTAGCTCATTTTGCAAAATGGTAGGATATAAATTAATTCTGTGAAGGAACCATATTTTTTCATGCACTAGCAATCTCCTGCTGATAGAAAAGTCCACTTACACTTGTTGCATTGTGCCCCACTTGCTCTTTCTTTCAGCTTGACTTTGCTAATAAGATGCAACCCTGATCTTCACTTTTAATGTAATTTCTAAAAAGACAGCAAAACATGGCATCATGGGGTTACAACGGTGGTGTCCACCATCCACGAATGGTTGTAAAAAACAGGAAAGCTTCCAGGATACTTATTTTAAAAGGAACATTTCTGCATCAAGAGACTTGCTATCACATTTGTGTTTATTTTTACTGGGTCCCGCATATATTTGCCAATAAATATCATCTGAAAAGAATTAGCCTCAGTATAAAAGCTCCACACTTAAGTTGGGATGCTGACAAAAATGTGACCCAAAAAGAATAAAGTATTTATTTGGAATATGGCAGTGATTATAATGAAAAATGCCACTCCTCATCCATATTATTGACATTATATGATGTTAACTATATACAACGTTTACTAAACACAGGAATCCGGCCAGCAGTTTTTTCAAACATTTTCATTTAATCTTACTAAATGGGTTTAATATATATCACCACAGCAAGAGATTCTCCCTACCAAATACAGGCAGTCCTCAAGTTAAAATAATCCGACTTACAAATTACTCACAGTTAATAATAACAACAATAATCATAAGACTTTATTTATACCCCGCCACCATCTCCCAGAGGGACTTGGGGTGGCTAACAAAGCACTCAAAGTTGCAAATACACAAAATACAAAAATTGCAGAAACAATAACATGACAAAACAGCCAACATAAATATCTCACAAAATCAATAAACTACAGTAATAGCTGCAGGTATAAACAACAGTAATCAACCCCTAGGAAGGGAAATTTAGTCCTGAAAGAGTTATCATGGGGAAAAGGTGCCTCCACTGAAGCTTTCTCAACAATCCTTGTTTCCACAACAAGCCAATATTTACAAAATCCAATTATCACAGGGACAGAAAGTGTTGAAAGTTTTATGTTACAAAATTATATTTGTACCTTTAAGTGTTCTCAGTAATGTTAATTTTGGTTGTAACAAGTTACAGCAGAGGTGCTCAACAATTAGATTCCTGGGGAAAGGTGGGGGTCTAATTGTTATGTCCTTAAATACTCCTTTCCATTTTTGTATCTTCCCTTTGTGGCTCCTTTTGTGGCTACCTTTGTGGCTTCCTTTTGTGGTTCCTTTTGAGGCTTCCTTTGTGGATGTTTTCCTTTGAGACTCTCCTGTATGGATATTTTATTTTACTTACAATAAAGTAAGTTGACTTTATGGTATGGAGTTTTTCTCAATGACCACATTACTTCTGGGCTAAGCTGAAGCTGCTGCATTTTGTTTTACTCTGTAAAATTAGGTTTGTGTTTTATACTAGGAAAACCTAACCCATAATCCCTGACAGGTTATGGGCCCAGTTATTGCATAGCCCATGTATCTGGAGTGACTTTTGTTTTTGAAGTATGTGGTCTGGAAGATTGAGAAAAGTTTTCTTTGAAAGCATGTTTGGCTTTCTGTTCCTGGGAGTTGCCGCTAAACGCTGAGCTTCAAGATATCTTCCTCCAGAGACAATGAGGAGAGACAGAAGAAGATTTCCAGCCTGCGACGGAGGAGTTTTTGTTTAACTTTCCCTTCTACGTGCTTATGCAACTAGGGCCAATCTTAATTGCTTTCCTGTTTTGCTTTGCACAAAAGGGATTTGTTTTTCTAAAAGACCTGCCTGGACTGTCGCAGCAGAGCTGATAACAACTATTTGTTTCTTCTTTATGCAGCGTGATTTGCAAGCTGCTGGAAGCTGTTTTGGTTTTGGTTTTCCCTGCACCTAAGAAATGATAAAGGAGAAGTTTTGTTTTTTCTACATGAAGTGTTCTGACTTGGCAGTTTTCCCTGTAGGAGAAGATAATTGCCTGTGAGTCAGACCCTGCTTGAGTTCAAGGAATACTGCAAAGTTTGAAAGATATTTGGACTGCTAGAAGTCAATTTTACACGGAGGTAAATTGGCTGGGCTTAAACCCAGGTATACTGGGGGTCCTTTTCTGTTGTTGCAGTGAATTTGTTTTTGGAACTTTGGGACTTTAAAGTGAAAGAACACAATGGCTTTGCCGCCTGTTCATATTGGTTCGCTCCCATTTGAAAAACTTACTGATAAGAACTGGCTGAGTTGGAGTATCAAATTTAAAGCGTTTTTGGTTTCACAAGATTTATGGGAAATAATTGAGACTTTGTCAGCTCAACCGGATGCTACTGAAAGGAAACAAGATGAAAGAGCTCTAGCGCTTCTTCAGTTGTCTGTGACAGACCCTTTATTGGTTCATCTTCATGATATTCCTCATGCTCAAACAGCATGGAATCTGTTCAAAGATATGTTTCAGAGACAGAGCAGTGGGTCAAAGATAATTCTTATGTGCCAGCTGTTTAACCTCAAACATGAGGAAGGTACGCCAGTGCAACCACATGTTACGAAAGTTGTGGCTCTTTTTTCAGAGTTAAGAGCAAGAGGCATTACTTTTCCTCCTGAGCAGCAAGCTTTAATTCTAATGGGGTCCCTATCTCAACCTTTTTATGCATTTATGGATTCTCTTCATGGAATTCCGAACAGGGATCTTACAATACCTTTTATTTCTGGAAAAATTATGGAATTCGAAGCTCAATGGAAATTGAGAAGCTTTGCTCCTGTGCAGAAGTATTCAGGAACTGCTTCTAATGACACTGCCTGTGTTGTTAAGCCAAAGTCACAAGTGGTGTGCTTTAAATGTAAAAGGAAAGGACATTTTTCAAAAAATTGTTGGCAGAATCCAGGACAGTGGAGAAACCTAGTTCTTCAAAGGACTTTCAGCATGCTTTCCTGGTGACCTCAAAGATGGATAAAATGAACTCTTACATACTTGATTCAGGCTGTTCTCAACATTTGGTAAAGACTGTAGAACTTTTGACAAATGTGAGAGACTCTGATATAGATTTCATTTCTTTGGCTGATGATAGAAAAGTTCAAGTGATTTCTTGTGGTGATCTTTATATTGATAGTCTGAACTGTACTCTTAGGAATGTGTATTTTGTTAAAGAAATTGTGTATAACATTCTGAGTGCAAGCAAACTTTTGGATGAAGGTTTTGATGTGTCTTTAAAGAAAGAGAGATCTGTGTTAATTGACCCTCAAGGTAATGAAGTGCAACTTATACAAGAAAATGGATTTTTCATTCTAAGTTCATCTGCAAATGTTAATTTGTCTGCTTGTATTGATCAGATACCTGATAATCCCAGGCCATTACACGACAAATGTATTCATGAATTTCACAGGAAAATGGGTCATTTGTCATGGCAGCACTTGAGAAAGACAGCTGAGTTGTGTGCAATTCCTATTCAAGGTTGTAAGAATTTTTTGGATTGTGAAATTTGTGCATCAGAAAACCTTAAGAAAGCTCCTATTGCAAAATATAGTGCTAGAGTTTCAAAAAGGATTTTAGAGCTTGTTCATTTGGACATATCAGGTCCCCATCCTACTTCTGTAGGTGGTTCAAAATATTTTTTGATTTTGGTCGATGACTTTTCGAGATTGAAATTCACCTTCTTTCTGAGAACTAAAGGTGAAGCTTTTCAAAAGATTTCTGCTTGGTTGAAGCTAATGCAGACACAGTTCCCTGAGTACCCAGTACAAGCTTTTCAAAGTGATCGTGGTGCTGAGTTTATGTCCAAACAAATGAAAAAATTGTTGGAAAAGTGTGGAATAATTCACAGATTGACTTATCCTTACTCGGCTAGCGAAAATGGAATCGCAGAGCGTTGGATCGGAGTGGTAAAAGTTGTGGCTAGAAAAATGCTAAGAAATGCTAGTTTGTCTGATGGTTTGTGGGCTGAAGCCGTGGCAAACGCCACTTATGTGCTCAATCGTTCTTTTTGTAGAAGTGTCAATAGTATTCCTTATGTATTGTTTTTTGGAAAGAGTCCTAATTTGAATTCGATTAGAGTGTTTGGAAGTGACGCATTTGTCATAATTCCTTCACAACAAAGACACAAGAAGGATACTATTTGGAAGAAATTAAAATGTCTTGGCCCTGCTCCTGAGTCAAAGGGTTGGCGATTTTGGTGTGGTGACAATCGGGTGATTGTTTCTAGAAATGTGAAGTTCCAACAACATAGTGGTTGGGAAAGGATTCATTCAAATCAGGAAGTGTTTGTGCCTTTTGAAATTCCTCCAATACACATACCACAAGCCACACAGCCAGCTACACAACAAGATTCACAATCAATGACACAAACAAGTACACAGGTACAATCGGTTCCACAACAGACTGCACAGTCAAATATACAACCAAGTACATCTGAAGATACACAGTCAGGAACACAAGTCAGTAGTCCTGTGATTGAGAGTAAAGGTTCTCAAAAGAGGAAAGTCGAAGCTGAATCCTCTAGTAGTTCAGAAACAAATGAGACTGATGGAGGAGCAAGGACCATTCCTAGGCGTAGTTCTAGAAAGACTAAGGGTATTCCCCCAAAGAGGTACCACTGTGATTTTGTGAAGTTTCAAAAGAAAAACTGGTCTGAACCTCAGGGTTACAAAGAAATATTATTGATATTTTGATTGAACCTCTTAATTTTGAAAAGCACAATGAGTTTTGTGAGAAACTGAATTTATAAATGTGAACAAATATAATTTTGTGGAGGAGTGTTGAAAGTTTTATGTTACAAAATTATATTTGTACCTTTAAGTGTTCTCAGTAATGTTAATTTTGGTTGTAACAAGTTACAGCAGAGGTGCTCAACAATTAGATTCCTGGGGAAAGGTGGGGGTCTAATTGTTATGTCCTTAAATACTCCTTTCCATTTTTGTATCTTCCCTTTGTGGCTCCTTTTGTGGCTACCTTTGTGGCTTCATTTTGAGTTCCTTTTGCTTCCTTTGTGGATGTTTTCCTTTGAGACTCTCCTGTATGGATATTTTATTTTACTTACAATAAAGTAAGTTGACTTTATGGTATGGAGTTTTTCTCAATGACCACATTACTTCTGGGCTAAGCTGAAGCTGCTGCATTTTGTTTTACTCTGTAAAATTAGGTTTGTGTTTTATACTAGGAAAACCTAACCCATAATCCCTGACAGAAAGCGCGGCGAAATCTTTTCAACAGAGACACAAACATCAGAGGGGTGCTCACCCTTCCCTGTGCTATCTGAAGCCATTCCTGTGTCTGATGGTATAATAATAATAATAATAATAATAATAATAATAATAAATTTGGCTGGACTTGCACTTAAAAAGGCACCTGTTGCAACTTACAAACAAATTCAAGTTAAGAACAAACTGACGGAACACATCTTGTTCAAAACTTGGAGACTACCTGTACAACCATTTGTCCTGATATGAACTTCCTAGAAACATGTGATAATGCAAAGCTACTGTACATTCAGATGTAATTCTGAACTACCATTTGACATTATGCACAGTATGAGCCTTGGCTCCAGCATGTCACTGGGGATTATGTCACCTAATGTGGGGAAGCAATGCAGCCTCTCATAGCTGGGAGCCTAGGATCTGTGAAATCAGTGGCCTGGGAGCTTAGATGGCGGCCTGTTGTCTTTTTTCGCCCAAAGAAGCCCCACCATGAACTGACCAGGTGTTACCAGTGCAATAGTAAAGGTGAGGCGCATGTCCCAAACAGAGGTCCCCTTCTCTGCCAATGGCTTTCAATTGAAAAGTGCCACACAATTGGCCATTGTCTTTTTTGGAGCTGGGCACAAGGAGTCTGTGGACGCCATTCTAGCCACGACAGCCATTCCTGTCTCAGCTCTTTTGATGGGGTAATAATAATAACTTTATTCTTGTATCCCACCTCCATCTCCCCGAAGGGACTCAGGATGGCTCACATGGGGACCAAGCCCAATATAAACAAGGTTACAAAGCTGACAGAGGGAGCTCATCCATGCTCTCCCCAGATTCGAACCTGCGACTTGCCAGTCTTCAGTCCTGCCAGCACAAGGGTTTAACCCATTGCGCCACCAGGGGCTTCAGTGGGTCGCTATAACTTAATAAGCGACTTGAAGGCACTTGAAGGCTGAGGTTTTGAAAATAGGCTCCAGTTTTCTTTTACACCTGAATACAAGGAAGTGCAGTTTAGAAAGGGCCAGGGCACAATAGGAGGGATGCCTTGGAAGCACACTTCTACCACCCCTGCCATAAAGTGCCAGGGAACAGGCAATTTTAGAAGTCACTATATTTTTTATGCTTTGGCTTCACAGGTTCCACTCCATGTCTCAGACAGGCATTTATGGAAGAGGTTCAGATTCTCTTTTTGCCACCGCAACTGACATTTCTCTCCCACTTAAAGGATCCCGAAGATCAAGTCATACTACTTTGAAGGAAAAGTGTGAGCTCTAACATTTAAAAACAATGATCATCATCAAATGTCATTGCATATTATTTTTTGAAATGCATATGCTTCCAAAACTGCAAGTGCCAGATACCATCTGAAAAGACTGAACACTCCTTCGCCCTGTTGAAAAGCAGGTGTTTTCCCTAAGACATACTGCTGCAACAATCCAAAAGCAAAGGAAGTCTGTGCACTTTGCTTCAAAATGAACATTTTAGTCAATTGAATGCAGGTTACCACTCAGTAATCTTGAATATAGGATTACGTCCTTAATTAAGCAATTTATAGATTGAAACTAACATGATTAACTGACTTAATGGACTAAGCATTTCTTAATTAAGGAATAGCTTTTTAAAAAGAATCCTTTCCCTCTCCATCTCATCTTCTCATTAGGAAAGGTATACTTTAAATTAGTAATATTCTCCACATAATGGGATGCCTACTTTTCATTCACTATAATGTCTGCAGCGTCAGTCCTCCGACTGCTTGCTTAAATCATAAATAAACCTTTCAGATCGCCCAAGCCATTTTTTTTATTTTGATACTCTTCCTAACATTTCCTACCATTTTTATTTTCAATGACTAAAATGGAAAATTCATCCCACCATATTTCATCACACTCTTTGATGTACACATTTTCAGTATCTATCATGTTCTCATCAGTCTTCCCTACATTAGGTAGTATGCATGCTTCTTTTAAATTCTTCATTAAACCCATGTTTCATAACATTTATCATTTTTGCTACTCTCCTTTGAACGTCTTCCAACTTATCTTATTCATTTTTTTTAATGGGAAGGTAGCATAGTGCTGTAAATGAATGTGTTGATTTATGGTGAATAATTACCTGACTTGCTTTGTATGTGATACTCTTAACCAGAGTAATCAAAGAGAAATATTTTTATTTCCTCTGAAGTTGTGAAGAGATTGCCAGTAATTGACTGTCATTTATAACCCACAGCTATTTCTGTGGTGTATGTGCTCAGGGGGGTTCGTATATTTTCTGTTTATTGCTTAGTATATGGAAACCTGGCTTTCTGGGAACTTTACAAACCACTTCCTCCCTTCATGAAGTTCACTACTGTAAAAATACCACTATTTTTATTCAAACGTCTAGATTGCAGAGCACACAGGACACTGTGATATTATCACCCTACAATATCTGGGAAGATAGCCGTGCCAACAATACAAGACATTTTGCTGCCCAATGCATACGTCCGGTAGTAGTTCCTCCCATCCTATACATGGGACATCATTCGTCCGTGTGTGTGTGTGAATGATGTTCCATGTATAGGGTGGGAGGAACTACCAGATGACTTACACCTAGCTAACTCTTCAGTGCAGCAGAGCAGTTTAGGACAGGCTTCATGGTTCACACAGCTCTACCCTTGTTTCCGCTCATCAGCTGAGCATCTGGCATTTGTGACAGTGTCATAATAATGGTAGTGCAGCTCATGGGATAAGACTTTCTCATTAATAATATTCCAATGCTCAGAAAATCCATATACAGTCAAGCCTCCCATGTATGCTGGAGGTAGGGGCTCAGGACGCTCACAAAAGTGAAAACACAATGAATAAAAAACTGCTAATTCTAGTCAACCATAGAATCAAATTACAGAACCCAGTGAATCCAAGAATCTCTAGAATGCCCTGGGTTCTCCAACGTCACTCTATGGTCAAGATCCAGCAGAAATGGACCAGAGAGTTGCACCAAAGGACCTAAAGAATCCTAGGGGGAACATTCTAATCAAATCTGAAAATAAATAATATCAACTGTCTTCACTGCAAAAGTTGTCCAAATTGATATTTCCAGATTGCTTTTGTTTTCCAGAATGACAATAGAATGGTCTGTAGCCAGTCCAGATGTTGTTTACCACATTAGCAGATAAATAACACTATCAAGAAATAAGACAGATTTGTAAATTATAGCCAGTCCCAGGTCTAGAAAACACAAATGGTGAAGAGTATGACTTGTCATCAAGAAGTTAAGTAGACACAACAGAGAATCCAGGCAACAGCTGCCAGGTTTATAGAAGCTGTCTCTTGGCACTAGGTGCCTAATTAGATCAGCAGCTCTTCATAACTGCTGTAAGTGGTGCAATCTCTCCTTGTCTCCTCTTCACTCAGTGAATTATTGCAATGGGTCTTCAGCATCTACAACCTCCTTCTGGAGGACAGCAGTTCACACAAGTCAGTCCTTCAAAGCAGGGCGACGGAGGAAGGGTCATGTTGAATAGCTAGAAGGTTGTAATTATTGTCTCTTTGGTCTTACCCACAGCATCTCTCAGCCTTACTATACCTAATGAAAGGATTGGCCCTTGAGGAAGCTCTAAAAATAGAAGAGATCTTCTAAATGAGAAGCAAACTCCATTTAATCCAACAGCCTCATTTCCACAATGAAAGCCCAATTACATCTCTCCATCTTGATCCAAAAGAGGGTTAACATTAGAAAATCTCTCAACCCAAAAATGCTTAAACAAGACATGATCCATATCTCTCGCTGCAACACCTCAGCAAGTGAGAGTCTAAAAGTGGCAGGCTAAAACCCAGAACCTCAATCAATGACTGATGCCAAATGAGAGACTCCCTCCTGGACACACAGAAAACTGGGTGACTTAGAAGGCACTGGACAGACTGTACTCTGGCACCACGAGATGCACAGCCAACTTTAAGAAATGGGGCTACAAAGTGGAATCCACAACATGCAAGTGTGGTGAAGAGCAAACCACAGACCACCTATTACAATGCAGTCTGAACTCTGGCATAAGCACAATGGAGGAACTTCTTACAGCAACACCAGAGGCACTCCAAGTGGCCAGCTACTGGTCAAAGGACATTTAATAGTATGCCAAGTTTGCAAATTTTGTGGGGGTTTTCTTTTTTGTTTTAAATACTATACAACTGTTTGGTTCGCTCCTGATACGATAAATAAATAATTCATATCTCTCGCAGAGAATAGCTATTCATTTAAAATTACAAATGTAACATAATGGAATTATACCTTACTGCTTGGGGAAATAACTAGTTGGGAGGTGAAGTGTTTGTTTGTAATGAGTTACTTCTATAATCTCGGTATGCTTCTAATGAGCTTATAAGAAATTCCAAAGTTTCCTGGAAGCTGGAAGTCAAATTGAAAGCCGTGTCCCTGAGCCAAATGCAGCTTTATGTCCTCTGAAACAAAGTAAGTGTGCAGAAGTAAGCATAAGTTTTTTGCACAGCTGGCATACTTTTCCAGCTTCTTTGAAAATTCTGCTTCACAACAACGAAATCAGTTTGAAACCCTTGATAAGAATACAGTTGTAAATTTGTTATTCTTTCACCTTGTTTCAGAACTATCCTTACACACAAAATCCATTCTGTAAAATCTCCTGGGAACATCTGGAATAAGTCCTGCAGGATTAATTATGTCAAAAAATCTTCTATTTTTCAAAGCCTGACTTCTCAGTCCTCTGCAATATGAGCAGCTTTGTGCTGTCTTCCACATGCTGGTATCATCATAAATTGCTAAATCTTTCTGAAAAACATTGTTCATGCTTAATAGGCAAATCATTCTCTCCTTTGAAATGAGATACAAATCTTTCATTTGAACAGGGTGTGTTTTTTTGGGGGGGGGGCTCTTTTATATCTAACTTACTTGCTTCATTGACCTCAAACCTTTACCAATAAATCCCAACAAGTGGACTGATCAGCGCTGGGTATTTGGATTTTTGCTACTTTGTGAATACAATAATGGCCATAGTCCAAAAGGCTGGTGCAATATGGCCCATGTGATTGTCATGTGCAATGGGACTTGCAGTTTCTCTATTTTTATAGTAATCACATTGCAACAAGTTGCCTATGAAAATCAACAACACAACAATTAACATGAACAAGTCAACAGCAATAAAAATAAATTAAAAAGGCAATAAAATACATTAAAAATATTGGCCCTTAAAATATTAACACAACCAAATCTGAGTCCGCAAATCCAAATCATAGTCCAGAGTTCCAGTCCTAAATCTCTTAATTAACAATTCTCATTAGTCATTACAGGAGCTGCAACAAATCAATGCCATCAGTAAAAAAAGTATAAAACATCAAACTTGATCCTCCCCTGATAAAACATTAAACATTATTAAACACATCATATAAAAATAACATCACATATCACATAAAAACATAGCCGTTGTCTGTAAACAGTCCTGGGTCATTGCACTTCCAACTTTCACTTTCACTTTAAATATTCCTATGATGGGCCAAATGTTTGGTTCCACAGCCAGGTCTTTAGCTGCCTCCTAAAAGTCAAGAGGGAGGGGGCCAACCTGATCTCACTCAGGAGGGAGTACCACAGCCACGCAGCCACTACTGAGAAGGCCTTGTCCCTCATCCCCACCAGCCACATGTGTGAGGCCAGTTCGGCCAAAAGCAGGACCTCCCTGGAAGATCTTAATCTATGAACTGGTTCATAGGGGGAGGACACACTACACCACGCTACACCAGACTGGCTGTTCTCCTGAGACTAGCTATGCACATTTTATACAAGTCTACAGAGGGACCACCAAACGAAGCACCCAAACACGAATCAAGGAACATGAAAGGCACTGTAGACTACTTCAACCAGAGAAGTCAGCCATAGCAGAGCACCTGATGAACCAACCTGGACACAGCATATTATTTGAGAACACGGAAATGCTGGACCAGTCTAACAACTACCATGTCCGGATACACAGAGAAGCCATTGAAATCCACAAGCATGTAGACAATTTCAACAGAAAGGAAGAAACCATGAAAATGACAAAATCTGGCTACCAGTATTTTAAAAAATTCTAAAATTATATCATAACAGTAAATAAAGAACAAATCTCAAACGCCAGGGGAACTCCAGAGAAGAAACAATCAAGAACACCTTATCACCTCGCAACAAAGAATCCCCCCAGGCAGCAACAAGCCACACCTAAAAACTGTCACTCCATCAAATGCTAATCAAGGTGGCCAATTGAAACATTCACACCTACCTCCAACAGACAAGAGTTCTTTCTCCTACCCTGGACCTTCCACTGGTAGATGATAGATAGATAGATGATAGATAGATAGATGATAGATAGATAGATAGATAGATAGATAGATGATAGATTGATAGATTGATAGATCCAATTTTCCTAGTATCCAACAGACCTCATAACCTCTGAGGATGCTTGCCACAGATTTAGGTGAAATGTCAGGAGAGAATGCTTCTAGAACATGGCCATACAGCCCGAAAAACCTACAACAACCCAGTGATTCCAGCCATGAAAGCCTTTGACAATACATATGCACATTTAGTTTGGCTAGTATAGGAAGATAAAATTTTGTTTGTTTGTTTTAAATAATAGCTTGCCAAAGTTTGCAGTAAAAGGAATGGAAAGCACTAGATATTTTAAAATCAAATATGAAAAAAAGAGAAACGGATAGATTTTTCTATCGCCTAAAGGAACGCAATTCAATTTGTAAAGCTTAAGGCAAAGTCCAAGGAGCCAAAAATCAGGGGTCAAAGATTATTATTAGTCACAAATCAACTGTGTTTTTCATGTAATTCCCATAATGATGAATGTAACTGCCCCCATACTGTACAGAGCTCCAGGAGGGATGTTGGGGTATATAATTGATAAAATAAAGACTTTCAAAACAAAATCTTTCAAAGAAATAGCTTATTCTGAGCATATATAAGTACTGGCAAGGGCAATCATGCCCATCTGTTTAAAATTTCTATAGATAGTGATCTCCACAAAGTGACTGAATATCAAATTATTGGACTTTCAGAATAATATCCTATTTGAATTTCATGAAAAGTGTACATCTACTGAAAGACAGGGAAACAGAATAACATGAGCAATTAAGGGAATGAGGGAGATACCTGTATGTAACAGTAATATAAAACCCTGAAAGAACTTTGTAAAGATTGAAGAAAATATATATTTATAACTTAGTATTGATTCTTTATTTGTTTGTTAAAAATTGTAAATGGCATGGACAGAGAGAGGAACTCTCTGTCTCGGACTATGGTGGAGGTTCTTTCTTTGGAGGCTTTTAAACAGAAGCTGGATGGCCAACTGTCAGGGGTGCTTTGAATGAGATTTTCCAGCTTCTTGGCAAGGGATTGGACTGGATGGCCCACGAGGTATCTTCCAACTCTAGGATTCTATGAGTCTATGATATCATGCTGGGGGTTAACAAGCTAGTTGCCAGGTTTCATTACAGCATTTCTTAATAAATAAAATGAATTTCCCGAGCATCCACAAAATGATGGCAGAAGCTGCCAAAACCAAACATCTTTATTTCTATTGTCTCAGAACTGGAGCACTGACAAGTAACATCAACACAATATTATTACTCATATATTTTCTCCTTCTGGAATGCAAATTGCACTATGTAACAAAATTTGAAAAAATGTATCTGGTTTGAAAGTGTTTAATTGTTAATTGTGCAGTACTTGCTTTGAAAGCAGTTGTTATACTCCAGAAACTTTGTTTTTGTGTCTGCCAAAAACTATGTTGAATTGGTTGAGAGTCTATGAGATATTCATTGAAAAACTATGGCAAGGTATAGTTCGACAAACCTTTTCCATGTTTTTATGATAGAACCAATTAGGAAATGACATTTATAACCCAGCAACAGAATTTGTGTTACTTTAGTGTTTTGAACTGTAAGTAGAGTAGGCCAGTGTTTCTCAACCAGTGTGCCGTGGCACACTAGTGTGCCGTGAGCAATCATCAGGTGTGCCGCAGGAAAAGCTCTCTGGCCCCCTTCCTTCCCCTCTCCTCCTGGCAAACTCCTGCTGCTTGGGGGAGGAGGAAGGGCCGGGCGGCGGCGAAGAAAAAGAAGAAGGGGCCGGGGCGCCACCTCCTTCAGCCGTTTCCCCAGCCAGCCTCCAATCCGCCATGACTCCCACCATGACTCTCGCCCCTCGCTCGCTGAAGCCGCGCGGAGGAGGAGCCCCGCCCACTAAAGCTTGTCCACCGCTCATGCTCCTCCTCTGTGGGAGAGCTGAAGCCGGGGGAGGGGGCAGGGCATGGCGCCCCCCCCCCCCGGCTTCAGCGCTCACACAGCTTTGCCAGCCTTGAGGGGGCAGTGCTAAGCCAGCAGTGGCAGAGCCAGCACAATGCTGGCTTGGCACTGCCCCCTCAAGGCTGGCGAAGCTGTGGGAGAACTGAAGCTGGGGGGAGGGGGCGGGGCATGGCACAGCCTGGCTCCTCCCTCTCCCTGGCTTCGGCACTCCCAGCAACTGCTCCCAGCAGGCCACCATCCCCCAGCCATTCTTTACTGTGTTAAAGTGTAATTTTGTGTCATTTTGGTTGGTGGTGTGCCCCCGGATTTTTTTAATGTTAAAAGTGTGCCGCAGCTCAAAAAAGGTTGGGAAACACTGGAGTAGGCAATCTATAGCCAATCTTTCACTGATATATATGGTGGCGGATCTGTCAGCTGCTGGTGTCTAAGGCCCTTTCTACAGTGCCTGATCTGATCTCAGACTATCTGCTTATGCCAGATTATATGGCAGTGGAAACTCCTATAATCCAATTCAAATTAGATAACCTGGGATCCAATCCTGGGATATAGGGACAATGTAGAAGGAGCCTAAGAAACTACAGATACATTTACTGGAACACCTCAGCAAGCGAGAGCCCAAAAGTGGCAGGCTAAAACCAGAACCTCAATCAATGGCTGAAATCAAATGGGAGACTCCCTCCTAGGCACACAGAAAACTGGGCAAATTGGAAGGCACGGAAAAGACTGTGCTCTGGCACCACAAGATGCAGAGCCAATCTTAAGAAATGGGGCTACAAAGTGGCATCCACGGCATGTGAGTGTGGAGAAGAGCAAACCACCTATTACAATGCAGTCTGATCTCTGCCACATGCACAATGGAGGACCTTTTTATAGCAACACCAGAGGCACTCCAAGTGGTCAAAGGACATTTGATAGAATGCCAAGTTTTCAAACTGGGGGGGGGGTTAATACAATACAACTGTTTGGTTCGCTCCTGATATAATTTTTCTTCCATCCTGCTAGTGCTTAGTACTTACTTCTTCTCTCTTAATTTTGCTGCTGCAAACAAATTGGAACTCAGTCCAGGCAAGCTCCTGGTCAATCAAAAGGTGGATCAACCTGGCTTAAAAGGAGCTACATTCCCCTTGAAGACATAGGTTCACACTTTGGTGTGTATTTCTGGACTCAGCATTAAACCTGGAGATCCAGGTTTCTGCAGTAGCGAGGGATGCTTTTGCACATTGAAAGCTTGTGCACTAAATGCACCCATTCCTAAAAGATGTTAGATCTAGCTATAATGGTATATGCCTTATTTCCATCACATTAGGACTCCTGTAATGCACTTTACATTGAGACTGCCTTTGAAGAGTGTTCGGAAACTTTATTTAGATTATTTATTTCCAATTAAAACAATATTCGATCTATAAAAGCATTGACCCTCTTCCTCCCTTCCATTAAAATCCCCATCTAACATGCTGCTTAGTGCTGATGTGGGAACGCCTGGTCCCAGAGCCAGGATTTTTACCTTTTCCTGAATGCCAGGAGGGATGAGGTGGACCGTACCTCCATAGGGAGCGCATTCCACAGGCGGGGGCCACCACCGAGAAGGCCCTGTCCTCGTCCCCACCAACCGCATTTGAGAAGTCGGCGGGAGCGCGAGCAGGGCCTCCCGGATGATCTTAGGTTCTGGGATGGGACGTAGCGGCTGATGCGTTCGGACAAGTAAGCTGGGCCAGAACCGTATAGAGCTTTAAAGGTCAAAACCAGCACTTTGAATTGAGCCCGGAATTGGACAGGCAGCCAGTGGAGCTGACACAACAGGGGTAGTATGCTCCTGTATGTAGCTCCCGTTAATAATCTGGCTGCCGCCCGCTGGACTAATTGCAATTTCCGAACTGTCTTCAGCAGGAAACAAGTTACATCTGCACACAACTCTAGTTTTAAGGCCCACTAGGCTATGAATACTAAAGGATGGGGTGAAAAGGTTAACTTTTAGAATCTTTTGAAGAAAGTCTATTAAAATGTTCACTGGAGAATTTTTGGCACAGCCATTAAGCTGTATTTCCCAGGATCCCCTAGATGGTCCTGGTTCTTGTTATATATAATGACAAATCAGAAAGAGAAATTCAATTCAGAAGTCTAAAAACATCCTCATAATAACTAATATTTCATATTAACAATGCTTCAGGGAAACATGGCTATAAAACAGCTCTGTTCAACGCTGTTTTAAATTACATATTTCACAATTCACATTATCTAACTAGCTGAAATGTTTTTTGGCAGTTCTACTTACAGAGGGGAAATAAAGTGACAACACCATCATTTCACCTCACTACTAAACTAATGATTATAATGAGAGCACTTAGATTTGACAAGTCGGGTCTCTTAAGATGGGAACTGCTTGTGCTCTCGTCTTGAAATAGCATACGATTTGTTCCAAAGTGAATTGTATCATAATAGAGCCCAGATTGCAAGCACAGTGAACCCCAGTGACCTCAACTTGTGCAATTGCTCCACAATGTGCAATTGCTCTACAGTGCAGAGTCACCCATGTGTGGCACCACATTGCCACTTTATTTGCATTGATGCAGCCAGAAGCATTAAGTGAGCAGCAGAGCTTGCCCAGAACACAGCACTGTGTATGCAATTAAATGATTTCAGCTCATCTTTCTGGTGAAAAACAGTTGGATTGGCCTTTCTACTGTCATGCGATGGAGACATGCACTTTTAGTTTTGGGTGTTGGTTTTCCATAACATGGTACCACCTCTAATATCTGAGACTAGAATGGAATAATGGTTTCATGCAATGGACCATTATTATTCCATGTCTGGAACAATGCTATATATCTCCTCTCAGCACCCCAAAGATTTAACATTAAATCACTGCAGTTCTTTCCAATATTAAATTACTGAATTTGCTATTTTATTATATGTGGTGGAGAAGAGGTTTTTGTGGCATTTTCTGTCCCTTTTCTCAGACTAAAGTGGCTGGGTTTGGGAACCATTATGGTACATCACATATTATCATGGGCCAGCACTATCCATCCAAATGCTCAGTCAGAGCACCGCAAACATTTCTGGTTCTTTACTGCGGTCCAAATAACCTGCATGTCTTGATGTCTGACCTTCTACAAGGAAAGGAAACTCTTTATTGACTAGTGTTACAGTGACATTGAAGAAACTGCCTAATCCTTAGTTTTCTATCCTGGCCTTTGCCCAACTGCCAGTTTCCCTGTTAATACTGTTATTTCATCTTGCAGGCTTTGCGAATTCTATTTTTTCTTCTGCAAATTCAATTGCACCGTCATCTTCACTGATATCTGCAGTAGAATAGGTGCAATATAGCCTTCTCTAAGCAAAAAAACCCCCAGTGTCCTTACAGCTCCTCAAAGGCTAAAAAAAATTGAGAATGACATGACTTTTTAATAGTTTCAGGCCTACTTCATCAAAGTGACCAGTATACATACCTATGCACAATCCAAAATTAGCAGTAATTTTAATAGCAATGTCCTTCCCTGGGAATCCTTGGAATTATGGGAATTAGAGATCATAAAATTAAGGTACTTTTATCAAAGTTTATGGCAATAAATTGGCTTTTTCTTTAGTGACTTAGTAGGTGGAAGCATATGTCAAAGAATATATGTATCTAATAGGATATTTCAAAGAAAGGGAAACATGAAGAAAAGTAAAGAAGCTATAAGTAAAAGATAATTCACCGTTTCCTTGGTAAATCTGGTAGCAGTAATCTCCAGATCCATTTATTGTAGTATGTTGCATGCTCATATGACTTGTAAGCCGCTCTGAGTCCCCTTCGGGTTGAGAAGCGTAGCATATAAATGTCGTAAGTAAATAAATAAATAAATTTATGATGTGGTTAGAAGCAGTAAGTGTTTTTGCATACTTGGAGGTGGGGGGAGTTACACATTAAAAGTTTGCTGGCAGACCAGAATCCTATGGTAACCATTAAATTTGCCAGCTTTTGTGCAAATGTCGGCAAAAAGTAGGATCATAAACTTAAGGGAATTTTAACCTTTATTTAATGGTATTTGTTTTTGTATGAACTTGTTTTTGATAGTTTGTTTGATTCTACTTATTTTGTCTGATCTGTTGATCGTAATAAATTTCATTTGTGCAGACACTATGAACTACAAATTGCAAGACCACTATAGGATTTTCTCGTAAAAGTACTGTGAAGTCATCATTCCTTTTCAGATGTGAATGGGTAAAAAACTTGAGTCACAGATATCCACAGCCTTATTCATATGGGCTTTGCACACTATTAAGGATTTCTTTTACAACCCATTGCAGATGTCTAATAAAAAGCATAGAAAGTTATAAAGATAGGAAATAGAGGGATGATTCCTCTCTGAGTCATTTGTTCATCAGCATTTGAGAAGATGACTTTCATGAGATCCTGAAATACTCTTCTCCAATCCTTCCAGATGCACAAGAGTACAGTTCCCATCATCACTGAACTAGCATGGCCTTTACTTAGAGAAGTGTGATCTAGGACTTCATCACATGGGATATGTAAAGTGTATGGGATAATTGTTTTTCACAAAGTCACGTTTGGAAATTAAAGAGATGATTTCCCTACCCTCACACCGTTCTTCTCCACTTTCTTTGCCATCACACTGTTTCCTCCCACTATCTCTCACCGTTTTCTTTATTTTAAAAAACACCCTTCTGCCTTTGTAATCTTGGGAGTTCAATTTACAACAACATATATAGAGGGGTTGTTCTTATATTGTAGAGGAAGGGGGGAAATGAAGCTTTAGCTCTTATGTATCTCTGCTAGCCTTTTGATAGGCAAAACAAAAACCTCCCAACACAGCAGGAGTTTCAGAGAGGCAACTGAGGTAAGAGTTTAAAAAAACTTTTATGAGAGGAGAGATCATGAAGAGGGGGAAATGTTGAAAGACTGAGCTCAGAGACAAACACAAGGTTTTTCTTCTGAATATTTTGAATATCTTTATGGTTGCTATACTTCCTCAGTCCCAAAACGGTAATGGCGGAAGAAAGGAATCAACACAGCTGATCTCAGCTCCTCCCTCCAAAGTAACATCATTGTTATGTTTACAAACAGGTGAAGGAGAATTCCCATCACATGTTAATTTGGTAATTTTTACACATCTCTGTGTGGGTAATTGAGGAATAAGTCACTTGCCAACTGGCTTAGGAATGATCGGGAAAACCCACACTTTAGAAATGGAAAAGATACCTCTATCCCAGTGTTTCCCAACCAGTGTGCCGTGGCACACTAGTGTGCCGTGAGCGATCATCAGGTGTGCCGTGGGAAATTGGAATCTCCAATACCCTTTCTTCCCCCTCCTGCTGAACACTTTTTCTTCTCCACTCGGGCTCCCTTCTTCCCAGCCTCTCTCTGCTCAATTTGCCTCGCTTTGCTCTGGGGCGAGTCTGCGCAGTAGCGCCCGCACGGGTCATGTCTTCCTCCCTCCCCTCCCAAATGTCAAGGTTTATTTTCCCCAAACTCCATCTGTTTTCACATTTGGGCATATTGAGTATTCATGCCAAGTTTGGTCCTGATCCAACATTGTTTGAGTCCACAGTGCTCTCTGGATATAGGTGAACTACAACTCCAAAACCTAAGGTCAATGCCCACCAAACTCTTATCGTATTTTCTCTTGGTTATGGGAGTACTGTGTGGGAAGTTTGTGTCTTTCTGCCATTCCTGCCAGGATATCTATGTTGTGTTCATCGAAACAGGCCCAGGTTTCACACTTAGTGTATAAATACATTTAAAAACATATCAACTATGTGTATTACTGTGTTAGAGTGTCATTTTGTGTGATTTTGGTTGGTGGTGTGCCCCAGGATTTTATAAATGTTAAAAATGTGCCGTGGCTCAAAAAAGGTTGAAAAACACTACTCTACCCCACAGTTGAAGCTTGCATCATGTGAAGGGCACTTCCAGTTGCAGTTTATTAAGTGTGTAGAAACATTTATTTTATTCTGTGTCCTTTGATGATCCATCCATATGAATTTGGCAATGGAGAACAAATACAGTCTTTGATTATCTACATCCTAATAAACTTACAACATGAGTAGGAAGAAGTTAATTATATCATACCTTTCTGCCAATACAGAAGCAAAGGCAGTTCACAGTATAAAGTACATCTTTAAAACCGTAATGTTGATTTTTTAAAAAAGAAATAAGATACCATATTAAAATATCAAAATGTTTAAATCATTTGAAGTCATGGCAATAGCAATAAACATACATCACTCACACCTTATTAAAAGGTCTTTCAACATAGCTTATTAGCCACCAAATGCTTATTCAAATAAAAAGGTCTTTGCCAGCAGGGGGAAAACTTAGAAGGCCAATTTTATTTCCCTAAAGAGATAATTTCACGATTTAGAACCAACCACCAAGATTGTCCTCACATGTACATGTGAGGGCAGTGGGATTGAGAGAAAGCCAAAGATCTTTGATATAGTAAGGCACGGTCTTTCATGTAGTCTGGACTGGAGTGGATACCCTTCAGCTTCACAAAACTCTAAAACAGAACTAGCAAAGGAAAGGTCTTTGGAAAACAAAATAATCCACAGATGGTGCAATAAATAAAATGCAAAAGATAAATAATAAAATGGATGATCATTGATAAACTGCACCCCCTGTCCAGTTCCCAACATAGATGGATATACATCAAAGCAACCAAAGCTGTCTCCATAACCAAGTCTGAAACCAGACTGAACTGCATTGAGATATACATTCAGCAACCCCTAGGGTGGAACTCCAGTAATCGGTCAAAAATCAAATGTTGTAGATTGCCCTATAGTTATTCTGTATAGAAGGATCCAAGGAAGATTTTTTTCAGAAGAGATCTCACATCAGCTTCCTCTGGGTATGTAGAGACCCTATCTTGTTGTAAAGTGGCATTAATCACATCCCTTACCCACTGAGCCAGGATCTGATGCAGTGTTTTGTGCCAGGAAATAACAGGTATCACCAACATAGGAGGGGACTAATCATTTTGCCCAGAGATTTTTTTAAATGTGGACTTGGACCTGGCAGAACATACTAGAGTCAATGAGAAAATGTAATTTCATGAAGTCACATCAATGGAAGGTCTCCATTCAATACAGGCCATCATGTACTTTCATTTAAGAAGAAGAGGCATTCTCTTAATATAACAATGAAATTGCTCAACCAAGGCATACAACTTACACTGTTTCAGATTGGCAGGAGATACTTAAATCCTGGCACAGCAACAATACCAGCCATTCTTCAAGCGCTAAATATTATCCCATTCTAAGTAGACTTTGTCCTATTCTGCTGCCATCACCAGGGTATCTGAGTGCTTAGTTAACATTCAGATTGCTTTCATCTGAACCAATGTTTGATGACTTTGTGGTTTCTCTAATGCCATGGGATGCTTACATGCTAAATGGCTGACAATGTTTAAAAGTACTCCTAGGATCCTCACATATCTTGCAAGAAAATAAACCACGTGCTTTCCTTCTTTCCTGCCAATTTGTGCTACATTTCCATATCACAGTGAAAGTCGTCCCTTTTGCTAGAACCTGTTTTGTTTAGATTTGCACAATTGCACAAACCATACTAGCTGATGTTAATGACAGTACAAAACTACATCTTTTTCATCAATCAGCCTTTTTCCTTAGTTCAATATTTTATCATTCAACCCAGCCTTCGGTTCTTATTAGGGGAAAGGGTCACATTCTTTCTTATAAAAAAGGAAAAATACATTTTTGTACAATTTATGGAAACTTCATTGAAAAAATAAGCTCTTACTGATTCGCTCTCATGCTCAAAGTGAGAATTCTAGTAGACATTGATGATTTCCTTGTCAGAGAAAAATGAATATTTTTCAGTCAGATGTGAGTGTATGCAATAGGGTTGTGCTTTTGGGGGTACACCTTGACCCATTTTCTGTGCCAGCTTTTGGTGGGGGCCCTATCTGTTTTTGGGGAGCCTCCCGAAATCAGGAGGGCAGATATCTGTTTTCACTCTGAGGTGCCGAAAGATCCAAATTCTACTGGCCCATTATAGGGGAGGGGGGCTTCCCAGGCTCCCCTTCCTGACATTTTAGGCATTTAAGCTGTTTTACTCTAGAAGAGACTGAAGAGGCGCTCAGCTGTAGGCAGCCGCGTACTTTAAGGAGGCTTCTTATTTTTCTACTCTAGAGGAGAGGCACTCAGCTGCAGGCAGGCACATGCACTTTCTGGGCCTGCACGCTACATGTGCACTCTCCAAGACAATGATTTTTCTTACAGAGGGGGAGGCGCTCCTGCACACCACACACACACTCGAAGGAGGAGGCAAGTGCCACATACTCATGAAATGCAGGTAAAGAGCTAAGATCAGCTCCTGCTTGCTTTTGTGTCAAGCTGATTTTTGTATCAGGGGCCTCCTCTCCATTACAAGCAAGTGCAGTAGGCTGACTGGGATGGAGATGAGGAACACACTTGTGAGTCGTCATTTAGCAAAAGATGCCTTCTGGGTTACTGCATGGTGACATAATCACACCAATACAATGGGAGGGATATGTAAAATGTTGACTCTCAGTTAATGACTCACAGGGGAATCATGCTTACCCATCCTGTATGTTTTTAATTAGTTTCAAGCCATGAAGACAATCCATGTAAATAAGATCTTGGATATCTGTGACTCAAATTCATTTTTAGCATGAATTAGAAATTGTGAAATTTCTGTGTCTTGCCATTTGTAATTCATAACTTATTCTTTTTTTTAATTTCAGGAAATATCTCGCTCTTTTTGACTACACTGAAAATATTGTTGAATATAATTGTTGTCAGATCTCCCAGAGATGCATTTTGAATGAACTGCATTTATTCTCACTACAGTGATCTTTTTTTAAAGGGTGATTTTTTTTCTGTAAATTACCTCAGTTTTGTAAGGGTTCACAATTGTTCCATCAATTTTAAAAATATGTAATAAAATTTCATAAAAGTGCATGCAGTTTTCAACCACATACTGCATACAATTCAAACAAAATGACAATGTTAAGTTGTATTGATTTTAATAAATGAACTGAGAGTGTGCAAACAACCACTTTCCTCAATTCATTTCCAAATCAGTACTGGCTGATTATCATGGAATCATAGAATTGGAAGAGACCACAAGGGCCATTGATAACTTCAATGTCAGTGTGGTACTCCAGATTTCAATTTGAGATTTAAAGGAAATATCCCGTATTCCAGTTTGGAGTTTGATAAGATTGTCTTCAGTCAATGTGCATTGACTAAGTCTCTGCTATAGGTTCTGTACCACAGAACCATTCAATAGCTAGCCCCAGTAAAGACCTAAAAATCTTGTCCTTAAGCGCTTTATGGTTGTTATATCCAAATCCTTGATGATAAATCACTCTTATCCTCATCGCTGCTGTATGATATTTTCACTTTACTCATTAGTTCTAGTATCTTCTAATGTTTGTGGCACCAATCCGTCCACCCACAATGAGACATTGAACTTTACTATTGGCTGTTGGTTTTTATGTTAGTTTTATATACTGTTTAATGTTGATGTCTTAATTTTGTTATTTTGGTTTTTGTTATTATTTTGTTGATATGCATTTTAATGTGTAATGTTTTTAATTGTTCTGTTGGGCTTGGCCCCATGTAAGCCATCCCAAGTCCCTTCGGGAGATGGAGACAGGGTATTAAAATAAAACTATTATTGTTGTTGTTGTTATTGTGTGATTTTACAGCCATGTTTTTAATGAGTTAGCAAAAATGATTTTCTTACATTCCTTGTATGGCGGAGAGGGACTTTGGTCTTGGGTTCAAGACTGTTGCCTTTCACTGTCGATCTTCAACAGACATTTGAAACAGAATACAGTGTGCCCTCGCTACTTTGCGGTTCGCTTAGTATGGACTCGCTGTTTTGCGGATTTCAAAAAATATTAATTTAAAATATATATCATGGTATTTTCTCTGTTTTGTGGGGTTTTGCTGCCGCTGCTCTCCAAAGCACTTTCCTTCTTCAGTCCTCCCTTCCTCCCTCCAGCCTTGAAGGGCCTTTTCTTCCTTTCCTTCACTTTATTTTAAGTTTATAAAGACTTAAATAGTGTATAACTACTAAAATAATGTATGAGTATTAAAATAAATTGAGTATCCCTACATCGTAGTTTTTCACTTATTGCAGGAGGTGCTGGAACCTAACCCCTCAATAAGTGAGGGAACATTGTACCTGCCTATTTTATCAGTTAGGACAAGTATATGAAGCTAAAATGTTGGAAGATGGATGAGCAGATTAGAAGAAAAGTAAGGCTTCCAAAATGCTCCAAATAACACAAAAGTGTGCAAAAAATATTCCTGAATTAGAAAACATTGAATTTAGTATCTTAATTTCCTTTTGGGAGACACAGTGGGACATAATTTCGGGGGTGGCAAGCCGATTAATTCTTCATTCAAATTAATCACCTCAACAAGATAAGATAGTAGCAAATAAGTTATTCAAAATATTTTCATCCTACTTAGGAAGCCAAAAATCTCTAGCATTTTGCAGAGGGTTTTTTTGCTATGATTCTTAGAATTTCAGTGGCAAACAAACCAAATCCCAGTTTTGTACAAAGTGATAACATTTCTTTTTTTTCTTCCTAAATGGATATTTGTGTGGATTTCAATATTAATTTTCCCTAAGGTATACATTTTCTCATAATTTTGGATGTGCACATTTTAATGCCTTTCCTCATTGATCAAGGTGTTCTGTCTTGCATTTGTTTTACAAATATGAGCATTTTAATTGTATATCAGAAACATAACTGTGAAAATCTCACAAAATATATGTCTTCCTATTGCCAATCATGTGAGGGTCGTAACTAAACATTTTATGGAGAAACAAACATATTAATTCCTAATGTCACCTTAAATTTATTTTCTTCTCTATAGGTCACTATTGATTTCAAGAAAAAATCAAGAATAAGTAATAAGGAGCTATATATGTCAAATAAAGAATTAGGATGGGGAATACCAAAGTTACAAGAATACTACGAAGCATTTCAACTGAAAGCAATTCTGGAATTGATAGAGGACAACCAAGAGAAGTGGATAAGGATAGAGAACGAAGCAAATAATGGTCAAGGAGTTTATGGAATCTTTACAAATAATTTAAAAGAGGAAATAAAAAGAACAATAGGTCCAAGGAAAATAGCATTAAAAACATGAGGGAAATGGAAAGAGAAATGGATGTCATACTTATCAAAGGAAGCCCCGATAGGTAGTTTAAGAAATGAGGAAGACGAAAGTATCATTACAAAATTGAAACAGATGGGATATAGTAAAATCAAAGATTTATATAATGAAAAAAAGGAATTAATGGAATGGAAACAATTGGTAATATTAGGGGGCGGGATAAATTGGTTAACACTAAGAGGAATTTGGGAACAAATTAAAAAGAAAGTAAGTAGTAAGGGAGAAAATATAATAGACAAGATATCAGAAGAGAGATTCGAAGGCAAAAAAGGTCTTAACAAAATATATGGAAGAATGATAGAAGATAAGGAATCTATATATAGAATAATGGAAAACAAGTGGGAAAAGGAAGGGGGCCTAGGAAGAGAAAAAACAGAAAAGATAATCAATGGTTTAAATAAAATAAAAATAGAAAAATACAAGGAATTAGAATTGAAAATAATAACGAAATGGTATAGAACACCAATTCAACTGGCACACATGATTCAGGGATTAAATCCCAAATGCTGGCATTGTGGAAGTCGGGAAGCATGGTATTCACATCTATGGTGGGAATGTGAAGAGATACAAAAATTCTGGAGTCAAATTCTAGACCAGGTAGAATTACATACTAAAATAAAATTTGATATAAATATGCAAATTTTGTTAATAGGAATATATGGTGATAGAAGAGTTAAGGACCGAGACCAGGAACTAATGATGATGTTTAGAGCAGCACATGCAGTAATAGCTTGGGGTTGGAAAGAAAAAAAGAAATGGACACTTGAAAAATGGTATGAATATGTGTGGGACCAAATACAACTAGATATTATGGACATCATAAGAAGCAAAAAGACATGGTCAGACAAACAGAAGAAAATCAAAGAAATTTGGACTCCATTTAAAAGATGGTTACAGGTCGTTAAACCAGATGATGAAAGCTGGAAGAAAAAAATTGAAAGACTCGAAAGAAGGCTCATGTAACGGAGAAAAATGGACTTCATTGTCAACAGGGAAGAGGGGGGGTGGGAGGGGGGAGGGAGAAGGGGATGAAAAAGGACAAAAGGCATGGTAATTGTGGTTATGTATAGTTGTTTATAATAAAAACATTTTAAAAACTATTGATTTCATCCTCCTAAAAATTAATTTTCTTCTACGTTTCAATCTAAATCAATGCCTTTTCAAAACAGCTTCAGTTTTAGTACTTTCCTTCTTTTTCTTTTTCCTTTGGGTATACCCTCTCCCCCCCCCCCCCCTTCCTGCCTTGCTGTCAACAATGGAACACACTGCTTCAGGAACTGGCGCTCTCTCCTTCATGGAAGATATTTAAATTATGGAGACCCCACAAATTTCAGAGAGTTTTCTTAAGCATGGAGTGGTTTTGCCAGTTCCTTCCTTTGGTTTCTCCAGTTCCTTCCTTTGAACTATAGCAATGGTTCTTAACCTGTGGGCCACGGGCCACTAGTGGGCTGTGAAGATGAAAATCTGGTCTGCGGGGCTCCTTCCTCTTTATTTATTTTATTTCTGTTCCTTTCGTGCCGCCTGCCACTCCTTCCTTGTCACTGATCATGGCATATGTTCTGTATCAGAAACTAGAGCTGATGTGGTCTGTCCAATACAATTTTCTGAATCAGCACACCAAACCAAATCTGAAGTTGACCAAAAACGGATTAATAACCCTTTTGGTACTAATGTTGGAGAGAGGTCCCTGGTCAAATTGGTCCCTGGTCAAATTGGTCCCTGGTCAAGTGGTCCCTGGTCAATTGGTCCCTGGTCAAATTGGTCCCTTGTCAAAAGGTCCATGGTCAAGTGATCCCTGGTCAAAGTGGTTCCTGGTCAAAGAAGTCCCTGATCAAGTGGTCCCTGGTCAAAGTGGTCCCTGGTCAAGTGGTCCCTGGTCAAAGAGGTCCCTTGTCAAAGAGGTCCCTGGTCAAGTGATCCGTGGTCAAAGTAGTCCCTAGTCAAAGTGGTCCCTGGTCAAAATTATCTCCAGTCAAAGTGGTCTCTACTCAAAGTGGTCCCTGGTCAAGTGGTTCCTGGTCAAGTGGTCCCTGGTCAAAAAAAGGTTGGGAACCACTGAACTATAGGCTATAGAACCTGGTCTTTTTTGGTGGTTTCTCATCCACATACTGACCGGCACTAACATTAGCTTACAAAATCAGACAGGATCTTGTGTTTATAAATACCTATAGCTAAAAGAAGAAGATGGAGCTATTTTGTATTCTGAATATAGAGTGAATTACAATAGAGTAGATGTTCTTTTTAATGCTTTTTGGCTTATTCTTCCCTTTTCCCCATTTTCATAGCTAAATCAGCTCAGAAGATGAATAAAAATACGATATGATGAAATAAATGGCAGGTTATAATACTGTATAATATTAAACCCTCCACAATCATGCCCATTTTAATTTCAAGACAAAGGTCTCCCTGAACATCTTGTAGAGATACAAGTCCTTCAAATAGCCGGGACTCAAGTTGCAATTGTGTCTCATTTTAACCAACAGAGCACAACCTATTTTGTTTTCTTTCTCCTCTGTGGGCTACCCCTGGTGTGAGCAAAGAGGAATATGACACGATACAAGGTTCCTCAAAGGAAGAAACAGCACAGTAAATGCACAGACTGCACTGAAATACCATCCCTCCGTCACGCCCATTGATCTCCATAATCACCCAGCGGGACACCCAGTGTGTCTTTCACTTTAACATGCTATATCCTTATTTAAACCAACATTCTCCCATCCTGCTCCAGTATTTCTGCACTCGGGGTCTTGAGCTGCCTGTCAAGTAACAGCTGACAGAATAAATCAACAGAACATTGGAGGTTAGAAGCACTTGCTTGACCTCACTTGACATGACCTGTAATACCTCGTTGGCTGAGATGGAAGTAGCCCTCCCTTAGGGAAGCTAAGCACTTCCTGTCTAAATATTTCTTTATTTTTTGAGTGAGTGGAGAAGGATGATGGCAGGAGAGGCAATATTGGTTAATCCTCTCTCTTCATTCCATTCCTCCCTCCTCACACGCTTGAAGTTTGTTGTTCGGAACCACAGCATCAATCTTTGTGTGCGTGTGTGCTAGGGAGATTGCATTTTCCATGTCAAAATATATAATGAACATTAAATCCAGTATACAAATGAAGAGGGGGATTAGAAAGGTTTTTTGTCGGCTTTTATTTATTTATTTTGTCAACATTACTTTGGATAGTGCACTGTAATTCTGAGCAAATGCATTGGTGAGATTCCAGATTTATACACACTGAGTCAACAAACAGCACCATTGCTTTGCTTGGATAAATGCAGTCTTGCTTAGTTATCACAAGGCAAGAATCTTCTTGATGAAAAGGAATTTCCTCTAAAGTACAAAGTTAGAGTTCTTAGAACTGTGTGTAGCAGGGGTCTTTTTTTCATGTGGCACTGTGGATTATCTTCCCAAATAGAAGCTAGTTAAAGTGCTGAACCCTAGCCTCAAACAGTTTCAGTACCTTGGACAGTTCATTTAAAGTCAGGACTAAAAGCTGGGGTAGATTCACTCCTACAAGTGTGGAAGGTATCAGCCTCCACTGAATTTTGAGTTTTCCTGTTATGTCACTTTAGCTAAATTATTTTAGCTAAATTTAGCTAAACCCTGACATCCACCGGGAAGTAGCAATCAATAGTGAAAGGACCAAGGCAGCAACATCTCCGGCCCATCCCCTGTTTGGATATCAGCCAGCACGCCAACGACTTACATCAAGAAATAGTTTACTAATATCTACAGAGACACTCGCTGGAACACCTCAGCAAGCAAGAGTCCAAAAGTAGCAGGCTAAAACCCAGAACCTCAATCCATGGCTGATCAAAGGACATTTAATAGAATGCCAAATTTGCAAACTTTGTGCATGTGTGTGGTTTTTTTTTAAAAAAAAACCCAATACAACTGTTTGTTTTGCTCCTAACACGATAAATAAATAGCTACATTATTTATTTTCTAATAATTATTTGTTATGTTACTTTAGGCCCTGGTGGCGCAATGGGTTAAACTCTTGTGCCAGCAGGACTGAAGACCGACAGGTTGTAGGTTCAAATCCGGGGAGAGCGCAGATGAGCTCCCTCTGTTAGCTCCAGCTCCACATTAAGGGAACATGAGAGAAGCCTCCCACAAGGATGGTAAAACATCAAAACATCCGGGTGGCCCCTGGGCAACGTCCTTGCAGACAGCCAAGTCTCTCATACCAGAAGCAACTTACAGTTTCTCAAATCTCTCCTGACACACACACAAAAGCTAAATTATTGAGATAAGGATCAAAAGGAATTATTATAAATGCCTTGAATATACCACTCTGCATGCAGATATTGTAACAAATATAGGAGTAACACCTAGCTTGAAAGCAGTACATGTGAGGAAGATCTAGGAGTCTGAACCAAGCTAAACATAAGTCAATGCAACAGCAAAATAGCCCAATGTACTAGGCTGCATAAACAGCAGTATAATGTCCCAATCAAAGAGAGGAATTATACTACAAATCCATATTCCACTTTGGTGAGATTCTGGGCATCAGAAATCAAGACGATTATTGACAAGCCAGAATGTGTCCAAATGAGGATGACCATGATCACAAAAGGTTAGGAAACTAGACCTTATGAAGAATGGTGTAGTGAACCGGGCAAGTATAGCTTTGATTGACAGGTGATATGATTAAGAGGAAATATGATAGCCACCTTCAAATATTTGAAGCAATGTCATTTGGAAAGTGAAGTGAGCTTGTTTTCTAGACATGGTTTAGAACCCAAAAATAGGGAATCGAAAATCTAATGGGGGGGGGGGGATTTTTTTGGATTAGTAATAGAAAGACTTACCCAAAAAAATCCAAAAATTTCTAAAATGTAACGTAATTACTAACGAAATTTGATAGTAGTTCTAAAGTAGGCAAAGCAGGGAAACAGGACTGACACTGTTTTAAGCACAGGCAAATCAAGGGGCAACATTTCCCTTGGCTTCCTTGCAGGGAGATATAATGCATTAATATATTATTATTATTATTAATATTATAAAAGGACAGGGTTTCTTTGCAGGGACATATAATGCATTAATATATTATTATTATTAATATTATAAAAGGACAGGGTTTCTTTGCAGGGACATATAATGCATTAATATATTATTATTAATATTATTAAATAAAATAGTTGCCCATCTCTGGTGCAGGCCTTGCTAATCTGTAGAGTTCTCCTCACTCCAGCTTTTCCCCATTCAGTTTTACCATAGCACTCTAGGATCTCCGTTTGAGCTCTATGGCTTTTCTTGATTCTGAACTCTTCCTTCTCCTCTCCGTGCTCTTTTCACTCCTGCTGCCCTTCTCTCAGCAGTTCTTATGTCCTTCTGCTCTGTCCTTCTATCTAAACCCCCTTCCTGGGTGTTTAAACCACTTTTTTCCTCAGTCCTCCAGCCCCTCTAGGAGTCCCGATCTGGATCTCTCTATCATTTCTGGCTCCTTTTTCACTTCCTGGAGGAGGCCTTTCACTCTAATTAGGCTCCAAGCATGGAAAGGCCCCGATTTGACTGTGAGTTATGTCTGCAAAGCTATTTTGGAGGGGGAAATTTTCCTGTTGGGGGGGGCATCCGAAATATTTACTAATCTAACGAAAATTTGGGCCCAGGGAGTGTGGAAAAGCAAGTCCACTTCCAGGATTGCCCCTGCGATGCGTATAAACTTGAAAGTCCCATACATACAAATCCCTTCCGATTTCTTTTAATTTTCATAACTTTTTCTCATGCCTATTGTTTTCTGCTTCCTCGGAGACTAAAACACAGCCCAATTGATTCAAATTGCAAGAAAAAAGATTCCATCTAAACATTAGGAAGGATCTCTTGATGGTAGGAATCGTTTGACAGTAGAATGGAGAGTGGTGGACTCTCTTTCTTCGGGGTTCTTTAAAAAGAAGTTAAATGGCTATCTCAGATGAGTGCTTTGCTTGTGTTTTCTTGAAAATTCCTGCATGGCAAGGTGTTGGACTGGATGTCCTTGTTGTTTGTTTATACCTCTCTATTTCTCTGATCTTCTAATTTTATCATAATTTGCAAAAGAAAAGGCTTAGTTTACATAATCTTCAATTTGCTTTAAGTACATTTTATTGATTAGCCCATCGGCCATATCAAAACATTTGATAAACACACCATTTACTTTTTAAAAAACAGTAAATTATGTGAAACAGAGCTTTGCATAATTGTACTACAGAATAAGTTAGAAAAACTTGTAATACTAAATAAAATCAAAAAATATAATAGAAAAATGTGAAGCTGGAATTTTTATACGAACACCAAGACTAAATAGAGTTCACGATTGTTTTGCTCTTGCCAATTTATAAAGAAATGGAAATCAGGGATCCTTGCTAGTTTATAGCAAAATCCAGAGATTTCCTAGTATAACCAATCTTATATTCTACCCATTCCTGGACAGAGTTTTAAAAAAATGGTATTTGGGGACCAAAACTGTGCAGCCAGATTGCTGGGTGGTCATGGAAGCTGTGATATTCTGCTTGTTGGTGTCCCAAAAGCAATTTTTCCAAGATGTGCCCCTGGAGTGGACAGTACAAGCCTGGATGAAGAAATAATCTGGGCTCAGTGTGCATGTATCAGGAGTGCTGATCCCATTTCAGTGTACTAGGCAATACAAAAGCCTTTGGAATTGAAGTAAAACCATAGAAACATATATCACAAAGGTCAAGGATACCCAACTACTGTGCTTCCAAAAAGCATCCATCAACCTTTTCTTCAAGAATTCCAAGGCTGTAAAGTCCACTCACCCTCCAAAGCAATCGTGTTCCACTGTTTAACAAATCTTACTGTAAAACAGTGGTTCACAACCTTTTTTTACTAGGGCCCACTTGACCAAAGACCACTTGACCAGGAACCTCTTGACCAGGGCTCACTTGACCAGTGCCCACTTTGACTAGGGCCTGCTTTGACTAGGGCACACTTGACCAGGGACCACTTTGAAAAGGGACCACTTGACCGGGGGCCACTTTGACCAGGGACCACTCTTCAACATTAATACCAAAAGGGGCAGGGCTACTCAGCTCTGCGGAAAATAGCAGAAATAAAATAAATAAAAGAAAATAAATATAAATGAGGAAAGAGATTCATTGATCGAATTTTCATTCTTGTGGCCTTCTGCTGGCCTGCGGCCCACAGGTTGAGAACCACAGGTTGAGAACCACTGCTGTAAAGAAGAAGCCAGACTCCAGCATGCAACTCCACATTCTTTAGAAAATCTTCTGCAACCTCCTAAGCTTTCATTGAAATGCATTCTTTCTTTTAACAGATCAGAAAATACTAAAATTAATTGCATGGGGAGAAAGGGCCAAACCCCCATATTAGTATTAATGGAATGCATCCAGACCTCTAATTGTAGCTGTGTCAAAACCAACAATGTTAACAGTGTTGCTGCCTATTGAAGTGTCATGTCCTGGAGATCCAAATATGTGCACTTACTTAGTGCAACTAGATATACCCGGGCTTGTACTGGCACCCCATTCATTTGAATGGGGGCTTTGTATGAAATTGCTACCTGAATGCACAGAGAATTCCAAAAGCGGCAAAGACAGACAGACTACAGTCTGGGACAGCTGGATCTAGTTTTATCTCTGGGGGAAAGTTTCGTTGCTTTACCCAAGGTCATGCTGTAAGGCAGCGCTAGAGCCGGAGAATGAAATGAAAGAGTGATTATCCCTTAGGTCTAACCTATTGTGGAAGAAAGATATTTCATGCATCATCTAGCCTTTTCAAATTACAGTCTTTAATGGGTGGATTTTTCAACCTAAATCTATATATGTGTGTGATTTTGAGGAGAATATTAATTGGTTCCCTGTCTTCTCTCTGCTGAAACTGGATTTAATATTTATTTTTTTTACAAAAGCTCATATTAGAGATCTTTGTTTGGACCAATGGGATTTGTTAACTTCTCTTTCATAAATACTCATTTCCTATGGGCAGCAGGAATAGGCAAAGAGTGGAGTGAAAATAATCTGCTCTTGTTAGAAAAAGGAAAATTTCCTATTGATTTATTTTGGGATATAATCCTATTTATTTATTTAGGGGTAGAATCATAGAATGATAGAGTTGGAAGAGACCTCGTGGGCTATCCAATCCAACCCCCTGCAAAGAAGCAGGAAAATCGCATTCAAAGCACCCCTGACAGATGGCCATTCGGCCTCTGTTTAAAAGCCTCCAAAGAAGGCGCCTCCACCACACTCCAAGGCAGAGAGTTCCACTGCTGAATAGCTCTTACAGTTAGGAAGTTCTTCCTCGTGTTCAGGTGGAATCTCCTTTCCTAAAGTTTGAAGCCATTGGTCTGCATACCAGTCTCCAGGGCAGCAGAAAACAAGCTTACTCCCTCCTCCCTGACTTCCCCTCACATATTTATACATGGCCATCATGTCTCCTCTCAACCTTCTCTTCTGCAACAAGCATAGGGCTTGTTCTCCAGACCCTTGATCATTTTTGTTGCCCTCCTCTGGACATATTCCATTTTTAAAAGCCCTGGCATAAATCTCTCCATTGAAATGCAATGGGGATCCTTTATCAAAACATCTCTCTCGGCATTACTTCGCGAACTAAGATTCTTAGGAAGGACTCATCCCACTCTTTTTACAAGCGCGTTGATGACTAAAAAGGCCAATCTGAGATAGGCAAGTTCGGTTGCAGAAAGCACAGCAGAAAGTCTGTGCTATCAAAGCATATATAGATATTTAAAGGAAATAAAGTTTAAATGTCATGGGGCACCTAAGATAGCTGAGTATCAACATAACTGGAAACAAAACAAGGCCACAAAGATATTTTCTTGGCAAGATTTATTTAAAGAAGTTTCTCTATTTCCATCCATTAAGGGTTAAAGAGTGCAATTTATCCAAGGTCATCCAATGGGCCTTCTAGAAAGATGTAGTGGCACCCAATCTGTTGGAAAGGTTCATTTTTTATTAACCAAATGTAGTTTTGAAGATAAAGGGTTTCTGAGCATGAGAGCTATTGCAATTATATCTTTATTAATTTGCACATGATACTCTAATTCAGTGTTTCCCAACCTTTTTTGAGCCGTGGCACACTTTTAACATTAAAAAAAATTCGGGGGCACACCACCAACCAAAATGACACAAAATGACACTCTAACACAGTAAAGAACGGCTGGGGTTGGTGGCCTACTGGGAGCAGCTGCTGAGAGTGCTGAAGCCAGGGAGGGGGCAGAGCCAGGCTGTGCCATGCCCCACCCCCTACCTCCGGCTTCACCTCTCACAGCAGCTGCTCCAGCCTTGAGGGGCAGTGCCAAGCCAGCGGTGCCAGAGCCAGCACAATGCTGGCTTGGCACTGTCCCCTCAAGGCTGGAGCAGCTGCTGGGAGTGCCGATGCCAGGGGAGGGGGCAGAGCCAGGCCATGCCATGCCCCGCCATGCCCCGCCCCCTCCCCCCCAGCTTCAGCTCTCCTACAGGCCGCGCCATGCCCTGCCCCCTCTCCTCAGCTTCAGCTCTCCTACAGAGGAGGAGCATGAGCTTCAGTGGGCGGGGCTATTCCTCCACGCGGCTTCAGCGAGCGAGGGGCGAGAGTCATGGTGGGAGTCATGGCAGATTGGAGGCTGGCTGGGGAAACGGCCGAAGGAGGCAGCGCCCCGGTCCCTTCTTCTGTTTCTTCACCACTGCCCGGCCCTTCCTCCTCCCCCAAGCAGCAGGAGTTCGGCAGGAAGGGGGAGGAAGGGGGGCAGAGAGCTTTTCTCGCGGCACAGCAGGAGGTCCGTCACGGCACACTGGTTGAGAAAGACTGCTCTAATTTATAAGGAGTGGACACATCTCCTGGTGGCTTCTCCCATATCCGAAATTTCGCAGTTTATTATTTATTTTATTTATTTATTCTTTATTTATTTATTTCCCACATTTGTACCCCACCCTTCTCACCCCAAAGGGGGCTCAGGGTGGCCTTACAATAGGCAGCAATTTGATGCCAATACATATAAATCTGAAAATAAACAAATACAATTAAAATCCAAAGAATTTTTAAAACATCAGTTTTTAAAACAACAGTTAAAATCACTCAAATTCAGATCATAATCCCAGGTCTGTCCATTTGTCAACCATACTAATTTGTTATCATTATTGCACTGCTTCAATTACTGGTCGAATGCTTGGTGTCACAGCCATGTCTTCAGTTTTTCCCGAAGATCAGGAGAGAACTACTGATCTTCAGGAACTCCCTTCTTTGGAGAGGGAGTTCCACAGATGAGGGAGGTCCACCACTGAGAAGGCCCTGCCTCTTGTCCCCACCAGTCATGCCTGCAAGGGGGTGGGACTGAGAGCAGGGCCTCCTCCAATGATCTTAACCTTTGAGAAGGACCATAGAGGGAGATATGTTTCGACAGGTAAGCTGTAAGACTTTATAGGCTAAAGCCAGCACTTTGAGTTGTGTTCGGTAGCAGACTGGCAGCCAGTGGAGCTGGCGTAACAGAGGGGTTGTATGTTTCCTGTACTCCGCTCTGGTAAGAAATCTGGCTGCCGCCCATTGAACTAATTGAAGCTTCCGAACAGTCTTTAGAGGCAACCCCATGTAGAGCGCATTGCAGTAATCTATTTGGGATGTCTGCAATTCTTTTGATAGCCTAGACTGGTGTAACTGGGAAGAAGGTGGGACCCTTTTTTCTTGAATCTTTTTTTTTTTTAAAAAAAACAGAAATTCAATAGAAACACACTCAGTATGTTTGCATGTACATCTGTCATCATCACAGCCAGTTTGTTTGCAAAGGTCAAACCATTAGCAATATTTAATGAGATGTGGAAGTTTGACAGCACCTTTATTGCCTTCCAGAAGTTTTGACATATTTTGCTTCTGTCATCTTTAGACAGATTATACAGGAAAGCAGTTCTGTATTTTCTGGCTTTAATGTCAATGAGGAAAAGCCAGTTAATTTCTGTAACACAATCAGCAGAGCCCTATCTATCTTCCTATCTTAGAGCATTGTTTGCATTTTGGTTGAAATATTTCTAATTTATTATTTTAATTAAATTTAGAACAAATACATATGAACAAATATGTTTTTAAAGATTTTTTTTAAAAGATGGATAATACACGTTATTCTAAAAGAGGAAGACAGAACTTTAACACACTGCCATAGCAAGTGATTCCTTGAGACAGGGTTCAGGTCACACCTGTGTGTAACTGAAGAAATAGCTTCCTTGCAGAGACTGCTAAGCCAAGATAGCTCCATTTATGGTGGATCCACAGTGACTGACATGAGAATGCTATCTGAGAGTGTGTCAAACAGCATCTGATTAATTCCATAAGAATTCCATATGAAAAGTACCCATGTTCCATTTCATAAACAAGAATAGTGTTCCTATTTACCATAGGGACAAAATGTTTACGGCATCACATCTCTTGCCTCTTAAAACAAGGTTTGTGTAAATCACATCTCAAAATACCATGGAAAATGGCCATAAAAATGAATCATATCTAAACTTAGAGTTTTCCATATCTGAATACATTTGTAGATCATTAGGAGACATCTATTGGCTATAAACGTCAATTACGATGGAATAAACCAAAACCAACAAGGAAAGTATTCAAGCAGAGACTGGACAGGCAACTGTTTAGCTGTGCATGGATGTCCTGCACCAAGGAGATGAAGTGATGTTCTAGAATAGACATGAGCAAACTTTGGCCCTCCAGGTGTTTTGAACTCCAACTCCCATAATTCCTGGCCTTGGGCCCCTTCCTTAGGTGGCTGAGGAGGAAAAGGAAAGGGCCTGAGGTGAGGAAATGTGGGGATTGAAGTCCTAAACACCTGAAGGGCCAAAGTTTGCCCACTTCACCCGGAACCAAAGGAGGGTTTGCATATTTCTTTGGGTCTAAATAATATATATATACTTTTCTCTTACAGCCAAAAACCATGCAACTCTATTTTTTCCTTATTCTTGATGTAACATAAAAAGGGTTTCCAAGTTTCTTCAAATTCTAAACTTAAATTTCCTCTCACCAGGTTCGTTAATTTATCTAATTCTGCAAATTCCAAAATTTTAAATAATAATTCTTTTTCTTCTGGTATTTCGGTCTTCTTCCAGTACCGCGCTAAGACGATTCTGGCCGCCGTGAGGATGAAACAGAGTAGTTTTTCCATATGTCTGTCCATTTTTTGGTATTCTATAATATTTAAAAGAAATAGCTCAGGTAGTTGTACAATGTCCTCTCTCAGTATTTCTTGCGCCAATTTATGTACTTTGCCCCAATATTGCTTTACCGTGTCACATGACCACCATTGATAGTAGAATGTGCCCCTGTTCTTTTGGCATTTCCAGCATCTATCGATAATTGTGCTGGGGTTATGTACCATCTGTACATGAGTTTCAGCTGGTTATCCCTCATTGTATAGGCATACATATATTTTGGTATTGTTTTCCACATCTTTTCCCAGTTTTCAAGGGGTATATTGTGTCCTATATTTTCATGCCATTTTTCCATATATTCTCTTATGGGAGCCTTTTCAAATCTGTCGGCTAAAATATATTTATATAACTTGCTTACTCTTTTTTTCTCTGAGTGTAGCAGAATCTTTTCCCCTGGCGATAGTACTTCTGTCCAGCCCACTTTGCTATCAGTCTGGTATGTCTTCCTCAATTGGGTATATTGAAACCAGTTTAGCTTCCTTCACCTATTTCTTCCCTGTTTTTTAAAATCCAATTGTTATGCTCCTTCTTTAGTATATGTTTGTATGTTAGCCATCCCTCTTTCTCTGTCTTTGTTATCTGTATCGCCTCTGCTGGGGAAAGCCATAACGGAATCTTCTGGGAGATTTTAGTCTTATACTTTTCCCAGACTTTCAGCAGAGGTGCTCTTATAATGTGATTTTTGAAGTTCTTATCCTGGTCGTATTTGTTGTAAAATAGATAGCCATGCCAGCCATATCTCAAACCCCAACTCTCTATATTTAGCAATTTTCTATCCTTTAGGTCAAGCCAATCGCTCAAATTTTCCAGACAATTCGCTTCACTAAGTCCGGAAGTCCCAGACCCCCATTCGCTGGAAGGTCCTGCATGAATTTTTGTTTAATCCTAGCCTTTTTTCCATTCCATATGAACTTACTGAGTTCCGCTTGCCACCTTTTTAAAATGGTCTGATTTTTTAGTATGGGGAGGGATTGAAATAAAAAGTTTATTTTTGGAAACACTTTCATTTTTATTGTTGAAATCCTCCCTAATAAGGAGAGGTTTAGGTGGTTCCAAACTTTTAAGTCCTCTTTGATTGAGTTCCATACTTTTTCATAATTATTTTTTACCAATTGACAATTTTTGGATGTTATATGGATTCCTAAATATCTCACCTTTTTTAATATGGGGATATTGAATCTTTTTCTATTTCTTCACTTTCTTTTTATCAATATTTTTCACTAGAATTTGTGATTTTGTTTTATTTAGTTTGAAACCCGAAATTTGGCCATATTCTTCTATTTTCCTGATCCATTTGTCTAAATTTACGCTGGGATTTTCTGTAACGCAGACCATATCGTCCGCGAAAGCAAATAATTTATAGTTCACATTTTTAATTTTTAAGCCCTTTACTTCCTCGTCAGCCATAATATCTCTTATTAGGAGTTCGAGGACAAAATTAAATATCAAGGGCGAGAGGGGGCACCCCTGTCTCGTTCCCTTTTGAATATTAATTCTTTTCAACCTTTGTCCATTTACCATAATGTAGGCCTCTTGAGACTTATATATTGCTCGGACAGCCGAGGTGAAGTTGTGGCCCAGGTCTAGCTCGACTAGGAGTCTCTCTATTAGGCTCCAACTCACCTGATCAAATGCCTTTTCGGCGTCTAAAAATGTGAAGGCAACCTTTGTTCCAATGTTTTTGTCTAGATGTTCTATTAGATCTAAAATTATTCTGATGTTTCTTTTCATCTTCCTTTTAGGTATAAACCCCATTTGATTATCCGATATCCAATTATTTAAGAAAGTCTTAAATCTTGTGGCGAGAATATTAGTGAAAATCTTGTAGTCAAGATTAAGTAATGATATGGGTCTATAGCTTTGGACCTTCTCTGGATCTTTGCCCTCCTTATGAATTACTATAATTTCTGCTTCCTTCCATGAGTCTGATATTTTTTCTTTGTTGATAACATAGTTGATTACTTTTTTTAACTGGGGAGTTAGTTCGTCCCTTAATATTTTGTAATAGATATCGGTAAGGCCGTCCGGACCAGGTGCTTTTCCTGCTTTTAAGTTGCTAATGGCTAACCTCTTTCACTGGCACAATCACAATGTTTAACCACATTATAATTAACCAAAATATTAGCTATTAAATGAAGTTAGGAAAGAATGGCTACTCCACCACGGCTCTTGAAGAATCCATCTTCAAGATTAGTTTGAATACCAAGGAATATGCACTTTTAAAATATTTCACCAGAAAGAAACAATGCCATCATATTTTTTCTTGTTAACTTTGTTTTGCATTGCATGTCATCAGAATTAAGATAGGATAAAAAGAATAAATATACATTCAGATTCAGAAAAAGGCAAAGGCAAATCTGAAGAACTCTTACTAAGGAGCCCTTGTAAAAGGCTCATCTTAGAGTTGCCATATGTTGGAAATGACTTGAAGGCTCATCATCATCATTATCATCATCATCTAGACTGACAAAGTTTTGGAATGCAGTTATCCAGACCTCACGATTGTGGAAAAGAAAAAGTTTGGATTATTGATGTCACCATACTAGGTGACCATCGAATTGATGAAAAACAACAGGAAAAACTCAGCCGTTATCAAGATCTCAAAATCGAACTCCAAAGGCTCTGGCATAAACCAGTACAGGTGGTCCCAGTGGTCATTGGCACACTGGGTGTCATGCTAAAAGATCTCAGCCAGCATTTGGAAACAATAAACATTTACCAAATCACGATCTGTCAACTGCAAAAGGCCACTTTACTTGGATCTGCACACATCATTCGAAAATACATCACAGTCCTAAATGCTTGGGAAGTGTTCGACTTGTGATTTTGTGGTATGAAATCCAGCAGATATATCTCATTTGCTGTGTCATACTGTGTTTTTGTGGCTGTAAAATAAAATAATAATAATAATAATAGATAGGCCACCACTAGCACATCACTATTCTAATGTTTTGCTTGGGCAACAGCTGTCCTTTGGCCTTGTAAAAGATACAGTGAAGTTGTATCCTGTGAGGTTTTTAGCCCAAGAGGACCTCTAGTTAATAATATACAATTCAAGGTCATTGATAAAATGCTGCTACTTTGGCAGTCTCTTTTTGTAAAATACTATGTGATTGGCATTGTCCTTAATCTTGGCAGGGACATCTCTCAACTTAGTAAGCTAAATCATGCTCCCTCAAGAATGGATGGTCAGCTCGAGAAGGAAAGTCACTTTATCTGAAATCAGTGTGCTTCCCATCTCACTGCAAAAGTTGCTATGGAAAGCCCACCAGGAAGACACTAGCGTGACTGGACACTACATCCCAGATTTCCCACCCATGGAAAACTTCCAATCTAGCCACAATAGAAAATGATATGGAGAGGGGGAAAACCGAGAATTAAGTGGAATAATATGATTGATGAAAGCAGTAGAGGGGGGTTAGGAGTACCAGATTTAAAATGTTACTATGAAGCCAATACATTAGAGTGGGTCTGTGAATGGACCACTTTGGAAAATCAAAGACTTCTCTCTCTCGAGGGATACGACCTGAGGGTGGGGTGGCATGGGTACATGTGGTATGGGAAGGAAAAAATTGAGGGAAATTTTAGAGATCATGTAATTAGAGCAGCATTGTTAAGAATATGGATGAAATATAAAGACAAATTGTATGATAAAACTCCACAATGGATATCACCACAGGAAGCACACTATAGAAGGCAATTTAGATTTATAACTCCTAGGGAACTAATATGGACACATCGGGTGTGACAAACAAATACTGGTGAGACGAGATAACTCCTCACCTTTCAAGGAGGAGCCCAAAACAGGGTGGGAAGTACTCGTGTTTTTGTTGTGTGTGTGCTGTTTCTTTTTTGTTCTTTTTTTTCTTGTGTGTTTATTGTGACCGAATTGTGGTGTATATTTTAATTCAAAACCAAATAAAACTATATTTTTTAAAAAAGAAATCATTTGTGTTATCTATGAGTCTATATAGTGTGTTGAATTAACAGGCAGACTGAGGTGAAGTTCTATCCTTTCTGTTACCAATCACAGCTTTGACTCTACTTTGCTGCTCTTAGCTCAACAGTTCTCTCTGACTCCATCAGAACTTTGCTTCCTGTTCCTCACAACAGCAGAAATTCCCTTAGGATCGTGCCTTGGTAAGAAGAAGAACATTAAATATTTGCTTCTTGTTTCCCATAATAGTGAGTAAAATTAAGATCAAATTGCATCAACAAGAAGCACTGCTCCAATATTTTACTATATGCAGAGGATGGTAAGCTCTCGTGGCTGGTTCTCTGCACCAATATCAGGACAGGACAGAAAGAATATCAATTCATTTGAAATTAGAAGGGTTTTGTGGATACCATGGATGTCTAGAAAGTCAAATCCATGGGTCTTAGAACAAATCAAGTCAGAACTCTCACTAGCAGCAAAGATAAGTAAATTGAGATTGTTATAGACAATGCAACTCAATGGAAAAGACAATAATGCTTGATAAATTGGACGTTAACAGAAAACGAGGGAGAGCATCTAGATTTATTCCATCAAGGAAACCGTGGCCTTAAATGTACAAGACGAAACCAGGAAAGATAGTAACTGGGGCTCCTGTAGATCTCTTATTAATGGGATTTCTCTAAGTTGGACTCAACCTTATGGCATTTATAACACAATAAGCACATCACTGCTCAGAAGGATCTTAAGCGCACAGCAGCAGGTTTTCACTAGCAACCATGATTCCAAAATAATGCATGAATTGAGCCAAAGAACTGGGGTAATGGTGATGTTCTTGGAAACATGATGTAAGGAGATATAAAACCAAATAGCTGGCTCACATGCCTGCCCTGAGTTACTGTTTGAATCTCAAAAGAGAGGTGAGCAGCTGAAACATTATCAGGATACATTAAAGGCCACCCTAAAGTCCAGTAGAATTATCACCTTGCAAAGCATAGCTACTGATGGACTAAAGGGCGTCAGTCTTGTCGGTCTTTGAGGCGCCTGGTGCATAAGGCACTGTCCTGGTTTGCAGTTACTGTCTTATTACAGTTGGTGTCTGCAATTGTGCAACTGAGATTTTCTCCCCCATCTCCATGCCCATAAAAGTAACTAGGATTCATCCATTCCGTAGTGACAGGAGACACCATTGACATCACTGCTGAGTGAGTAGTTATTCCGAGGATGGTGCTGTCACACAACAGAAAGCATTACTACGCATAATGAGCTGAGAACTGCTGGTGCTCATACATGCCAAGTCCAAATGTCTCTATTTGTGTAATAACGGGACAGGTAGAACTTTACTGAAAACACTGCGCCTTACCCTTTTTAACACTGCACCTTTTTGTCCACAGTTCAAGCTTTTTCTCACCAAATGATGCCTTTTAATTTATTTTTCAAACACTTGAAGAATTGGATTTTGGAAGAATGCATGGCTGACTTTAATTTGGTTTCATGTGGAGCAATGTTTCTAATTTTTTTCTGCTGACGTTACTTTGGTCTGAAATTCTGCTGTGTAGTCTAGCCACTATTTTGCTGATGTGTTGTTATATTTTACATAGTTTTAATATATTATAAACCCAACACAGAGAATACAGTTTGGTTTTGCCACCACCAGAATTGGATCCCACTAGGAGAGATGGTGATCATTATTTCAACCCTGAATTGTCCTTGCATTCACAAGTATTAAGGATAGCTGTCCTTTTCTGACAATATGCATCCACCCACTCAGTCATGTTTTGAGACTATAGGGATGGGGCTGCAGCCTTAAGAGTGAGAATTCTAGAAACTGCTGATTTCAAAGGAAAAACCATAAGGGAAATTAAAAAGGAGCCAGAGACAAGCGACAATTGTGGGTCCAGAATAAGTTATGATGTGTTGTTGTTGTTATTTCTTACTGTTGTGCTCCAGAGAAGGAACACCTCTGTCCTTAAACACCCCACCAGCTTAGTATAACCACTAAGCAGTTTATTGAAGAATATAAGTAAGCAAAGCAGTAAAGATGGTAAAAACAATGTAGTCCAAAGATAAAAGATAATATATGAGCTTCAAGGCACAAAGGTAAAACACAAGATCCAAAAGTATAAAATCCATAGAACAAGGCAGCATAAAAATCCAATACAGAGATCAGGAGCCGTACAAAACTTGGAACACTTGGAAACAAGACTTTCATGAATATAAAGCTTTTCCTGAGCTCAGAACCAAAATGAAAGCATCTCTCTTGCCCTTACAACCAGATAAGGATTTCTTATATCTCTTTTCCTGCAGACAAATTGACCTTCGTTGCACCTGAGAACTTTGTTTACAGAAGTCTTGCTTTCTATCTTCACTCTCATTAAATTCTGCACCTGACAAATCATCCTAAGAAGACAGTTGTTTCTCAGAGAAAGTCTGTTGAGGACCTCTCCCAGGAATGTTACCTTGTGAATCTGCAGGAGAAACACTCCATTCATAAGACAACTTGGGCCTCTTGCCTGGGCATATCTCAGTCCCAGGAAAACCCTCATTCCATGCCAACAGACCCAGGCCCAGTCTTCAACCCCATTACCATCATGAACATCAGACACAGTCACAGGCTGCACTACAACACTTACCCACCTCTCCTCATGGCTCGATTTACAAACCCATCAGTAAACCAACAGTAAATCCTAGGTTAATATTGTGGATTGTGACTGGTTAAGAAACCATGGTTTGGTAGCATAGATGGTTTCAGACAACATAACAAGCCAGATCCTGGTTTGTTATTATAGACAAACATAGAGCTGCACAGAGACACATACCTGGTTTATTCCATAGGTTTTCTTGCTGCCAAATCATGAGTCAGAGCTTTATATATGCACATAAACAGGGGGAGAGTCGTCATTCTGGAAGCAGAGGGAAAGACCTACCCGTCTCCTGTTTTGTCTATCTCTCTCTATTTTTAATTTTAATGTCTGTGAGGAAACTGGCTGAGCATGAAGACAATGGACTAACAGCCATTCCCAGGAGAGGCAGTAAACTTAGCAACTATGAAGAGAGCTTCCCGGGTCAAGGTTAATGGGTGCTAGGTGGAAATTACAGCCTAGTAAAAGATGCCTTTCCTTCATTTAGTAATTCAGAGGCTGAAATATTATAAAATGCATAAATGCACAAAGTACAATATTTTGAATAAAATGAGAAGAACAAAGTCATAATTGAAATCTATCTTTTTTTTTCCCTCTCCCAAGTTGCACTTATAACAGCAGGGGACTTCAAATTCAAGTGAATTAACAGAACAATATCAGAAAATTAGATCTTTCCGTTTTCCGAGAGTCAACTAAAATCCCAGGGCAAAGGAGAAGAAAGAGGTCCAGAATTTTTTTTAAAAAATATGATTATGAGAAAAGTTTGTTGCATTTCAATTAATGACTTCACATTATTATCTGATTCTACATTTTGTTTTTATCATTGGAAAATGGCATACAAAATACACAGATGACATTTTTTAAAAGTTCAATAGGTAAAATGCCCTAGAGAACTGGTACAGGAAAATTATAGCACAATCTTACACATATTTATCCTGAGTAAATCACATGGCTTTGAAGAATAATAAAGCTTTACTGACTGCCAGTAGACTGTATAATTAGTTACTAGACCAGCATTTAAACTACACAATTATCATGCTATATTGCATTTTAATTGCCATGGCATGGTGAAGCATGAGAGCTCTTTGGCTGAGAATTCTAAATACAGCTCCCTAAACTACAGATCCCAGGATTCCATTGGACTTTACCATGAACATTAAAGTGGAATAGAATATTACAATTGTGATATGCAAAACCCTCCTTTTCACTCAAGCGTTCGGTGCGTAGGTATATGAATGTTAAACTGTGTTTGCATGCTGGTTGCTGCAATTTTAATTATGACCTGTTTTACTCTGTTTCACGGCTTTTACAAATGTGAGTCGCCCTGAGCCTATGGGAAAGGGCGACTAATAAGTCGAAGAAATAAATAAATAAATAAATATAAATATGATACATGACAGGGTCCTAGATGTAAAGAAATCCAGGTTCACTTTTTCACTCATCCCCAAGTGTTACTGGATTATTACGGGCCAACTGCTATTTCTTAGTCAAACCCATCTCATGGGTTGCTGTGAGTTTTCCGAGCTTGTATGGCCATGTTCCAGAAGCATTCTCTCCTGACGTTTTGCCCACATATATGGCAGACATCCTCAGATGTTGAGATAAGAGAGAAATGGCATGTTCTATGTTAGTAGGTGTTTACAAGCAGTGGTCAAAATTCTCTCTTTTCCTATGATGTAAGATGAACTTCTAACTATGATCTTATTGCTACTGCCATCTACGCTTCGGTTGTCTTCCCTCAGCGTTCAGGCACACTCTCTGGATAGCAATCCAGACTTTTTTATTTTAAAAACCCCTGTTTTCATGTTGTTTATTCATTTAGTCACTTCTAACTCTTCGTGACCTCATGGACCAGCCCATGCCAGACCTCCCTGTCGGCCATTACCACCCCCAGCTCCTTCAGAGTCAAGACAGTCACTTCAAGGATGCCATCCATCCATCTTGCTCTTGATCTTCCTTTTTTCTTCCATTTTCCCCAGCATCATTGTCTTCTCCAAGCTTTCCTGTCTTCTCATGATGTGGCCAAAGTACTTCATCTTCGCCTCTACTATCCTTCCCTCCAATGAGTAGTTGGGCTTTATTTCCTGAAGTATGGACTGGTTGGATCTTCTCGCAGTCCAAGGCACTCTCCGAATTTTCCTCCAAATGTACTTGGAAAACAAAAAGAAGGTAAATAAAATCTTCTCCATATAAGTATCCACGAGTCCGTTTAAAACCTTTTTATTCAATCCCATTTTGTCTGAATCTAACACAAGAAAATAATGCTATTAATCCAAAGTTGGAAGCGTAAACATAAAGTTATGAGTATAAAGCACATACCTGCCATTTAATATGCACATGGCAGGCATAACAGGTATTAAGGTCAGCCAATATCAATTTTATTGCTTAAAATTTATTATTTTGATGAGTTGTTTCACTCATGTTTCTTTTGCCCTTGCTTCCCTTGTTAAACCTAATCATATAAAATTCCTATTTTCTCATTTCCAAGATATCAAAATTCTGTTAAACTCACGATAACAGGTCAGAACTAAGAGCAGAGTTGTTTTTGTTACAGTAAGTCATAGCAGGACCAAGTGTGTGTGTTGAAGAAAAACCTTGTGATGTTAATTATCATGTGCAGCTGGTAATGTAGCATTTTTGGGCCACACCCGATGGGGTATAACTGTATGGGTTTTAGAATACAGTTCTGCTTTTGCTCTGAGGAGCTCTATGCTCAAAGGCTTTGCTCTTGTGAACAGTTTGGAGAAGCTACTCTGAAGGAGGCTATGGTGGAATAGCTATTTATTCAAGGTTTATGTTTTGCTGTCATGTGATTGAAGATGAATATGCCTTATTCTATGTTTCTTACAAGGACTATGTAGGTTTGTTGCACTGTTTGATTTTTGTATGCAACACTGCAAGTTTATGTTTCACCTCTGCTATTAAGAGTAAAGTTTTTTCTGTTCATTTTTTCTCTTGCCTGTGTGTCTTTTGCATGGGTTTTTGGCTAGAATCCGCTGGCTGCACAACAGTTTTGGCCTTTTTTCTCTCTGGCCATTATTGGATTTTTTTTCTTTCTGCATAAAATTATTTATCTATACTTCTCCAGAATTGGGGCTATATTAGAAACGAGGAGAGCTGCAGAACCTTCAAATCCACAGCGTCTTCAAGAGCTCCCATCATCACCACAGATCTCTGGAACATCTTTTAATCCTCTCCCCAGCATCAAAAAAGTAAACCTACAGATGTTTCCACATTTGTAGTAGACTCCAAGTTCAAATATCTTTTTTTCTGAGAGTTGGTTCACCTCTCACCCTTCAAAGTAGAAGATCTGGGAAAGTCTCATCAAGGGGAACAGTTCGTACTGTCACTAAATTGTAGGGGAGTGATGCTTCTGTTCTTGCCTGGGCCTCAACATGATTGGTGCACTTCATTAACTTCATTAACAGCTTCTTTCAGTAGGCATTGATAACTTATATGTGTTTGCTTAAATGAAGACTGATTGTTATTGGAAATTCCATAACCTATTGGAAATAAGTGTGCCATAACCTTATTGAAAAGGTAAAAATGATATCGCATCCATTTGGCAAATGTGAATCTCCATGAATCTTTTGAAAACCAGTAGTCAAGAAAAACATGACCTTGTAAAATGTCTACCCTTTGAACAAGTGATATTCATAAGCATTCGTGCAATGGCACACAGATAACTCAGCTGTTAAACTGAAGATCTATGTCTTCAAACTGCCAAGGATAAAGACATGCCACTACACAAAAAAAATTGGGTTAGTAGAGGATGGTTGTTTTTTCTAAGATGAAATTTGCAGTTGCCCGAAAGATCTACACTCCCTTGAAACCTCTTAGTTAAAACATGCACTCAGAGATAAAAACAAAGTCTGCTTTGAAAAATAACGTATCTTGTTTACTCATAAACAACTTGTATTAATTCACCATTTCTTATTGAAGTTTCTTAGTGAAGTTCAGTTAGAAATAGGATGTAGGTTTCTGTGTGTTGAGTACACAAAATATCATTCTTAATAGTCCATAGTCTTTAAGTATAATTGTACTCACGGAAGTCTATAAATCATACTTCTCTACCAAAGTCCAAACAGATACATCC